>JASDQU011377015.1:33188-49561 GCA_032191745.1 Picea mariana
AATAACTTTGACCTATTGAACAATGAGATTGAATGCTATAACTGTCACAACTTTGGCCACAAAGCTGCAAACTGCCATATGAAGAATTACAAAGCAGATCCAAGGATAAAGTTCTTAGATAGAAAGGCCAGCACATGGAAAAGGAAAGATAGTGAAAAATGTGGTCTAGCACTTTCAACTCAAAAACAAAAGGCCTCCGGGAATATAGACAGTGGATGTTCCAAACACATGACTGGATACAAGAATAAGCTTCTGTCCATAAGTAAAAGGAAAATAGGAAATGTGATCCTTGAAAATGATGAACCAGGTAAAATCGAGGATAGAGGGATGGTGAGTTTGAGTAATGACAAAGGAGATGCCCAGTACGTTCTTCTTGTGGATGGTATGAAACATAATTTGGTCAGTACAAGTCAAAACTGTGATAGAGGCAGTGAAGAGGTGTTCACGTCCAAAGAGTGTAAGGTAAATGTAAACTCAGGACAAGTGGTGAATAAATTCATAAGGAAAATTAATTATGTTGATATTGAATCCTCCCCTCCAAGTAAAGCAAAAGACACAGATACAATAAAAGAATGTCCAGTTAGCATCTATCCCATGGAAGAAGTAGAAGAAGAATCATGTCATAAGATGGAAGCTGGAGTTTTGAAGGTTGAGAAGTCAAACACCCAAAGAAAGTTATTAAACAGCTCCATGACCTTGGATAAGCTCTTGGATAGTCAGAGATCACCAAATGACAAATATGGTATTGGATATAACAAGGAAGAAATCGATACTCCTTAGAAACCTAATACAGGTCCTTCGTCTGTGAAAAAGAAAAGCAGGTATGAGAGTGGTTGTAGAGGTTTTTTCTTGTGATTGAATATGGTCATAAAAGCCTTGGATTGTATGCATCATGAAAGAAAAATGAAATTGTAGTAATAGAGATCGATTAGAATCAATGGGGAGATCCAAGGGTTGTTTGAAAAGTACGAGCTACAATTACGCAGTGTGTTAGTAGGACAACAACATCTTCAATAATAGCATTTTTTTTTACAAAATGATATACATGACATCCTGTAGAGATAACAAGAGGAAATAACTTGTCAAGGAAAGCTAACATTTTAGGAACAAAGGGGGAAAATAGTCAAAAGTAGAGAGATAACAGTGACAGGGGGAGTCATCCAGTTATGACAAGAAAAGGTTGATGAAGGAGTCCCAATAAGAGAGGTGAGCAATATTGAGTATTCTACAGAGGATACAATGGAAGATGAAGATGAACAGGTCCAAGAATCAGAAGGAGAAGACTCTGGCTTAGATACAAATATTCTGTAGGACTCAAATAAGAAAATCCATCATGTCAGGGGGAGTTTGTGTTGGTTGAATATCTGATACCTCTTAAACATACTGCAATAGATCGGGGGGAGCATGTTTTCTTTGACATTGATGTCAAAGGGGGAGAAAAGGAGTGGTCCGGACCAGATGCCATAGTTGGAGGTCCAAATAGATTAGTGCAGCCATTCAGGGTTTCCATCAATGCTAAAGGGGGAGATTGTTGGCATGTTTACAGGAAGAGTGTGCTTGTCATTGATGGCAAGAACAACAACAACGATGGCATGTCTACAGGCAAGAACAACAATAATAATAACATGCTTACAGTTATTGATGGCAAGAACAACAACGATGAAGGTATGGTTATAGGAAAGAATAGTAGCAACGTTGGCAGGTTTACAGTTGGGAGACAACAATGGAAAACAGGTAGGCAAGGAAGATCAACAATGATGATGGCATGGAAAGATCAGAAGTGTAACAATGAAGAGAAACAGTGATCGTTGGATCCCATTTGGAATTCCTGATGACCGTCATATATGAATCCAGACAGGAGGAGCGCAAATATGGAGGAAAGATCTCAGGCGTTAGATCCGAGTGCAGGGTTAGACCATCATTGGATCCAGGAAAACTTGCACGTTCTTTAAAGTGCTAGGAGAAGCGGGCTTACAAAATCTTGAAAGGAGGAGGACCATCCATCTTTGGGCAAGACACATGGTCACAGATCAACATTTCACTGACTAAGAAGTCAAAGGAAGGAGTGCCCTAACCTCTCGAACGAGGTTCCATGACCGGATGCTACAGTTGGAGGTCCAAATAGATTAGCACAGCCGTTTAGGGTTGCCATCAATGCCAAAGGGGGAGATTGTTGGCATGTTTACAAGAAGAGTGTGCTTTTCATTGATGGAAAGAACAACAACAACGATGGCATGTCTACAGGCAAGAACAATAGCAATGATAGCATGATTATAGTTATTGATGGCAAGAACAAAAACAACGAAGCTATGGTTATAGGAAAGAATAGTAGCAACGTTGGCAGGTTTACAGTTGGGAGACAACAATGGAAAACATGCAGGCAAGGAAGATCAACAATTATGATGGCATGGAAATATCAGAAGTGTAACAATGAAGAGCAACAATGATCATTGGATCCCATTCAGAATTCCCGATGACCTTCATATCTAAATCCAGACAGGAGGAGCGCAAAGATGGAGGACAGATCTTGATCGTTAGATCCGAGCGCAAGGTCCGACCATCGTTGGATCTAGGAAAACCTGCACGTTCTTTAAAGTGCTAGGAGAAGCGGGCTTACAAAATCCTGAAAGTAGGAGGACTGTCCATCTTCGGGCAGGACACGTGGTCACAGATCAACATTTCGCTGACTAAGAAGTCAAAGGAAGGAGTGCCCTAACCTCTCAAACTCATGATATGCAAAGTCGCGAATTAATTTGAGTCGTTGATCAAAGGGATATCATGGACTGTTGATTAGGCACAATGAAGGCTCGTGAATTTGTGAAATGATCCTGGCCATTGAAGCCATAGGACACATGGTGAAATATTGGCATTTTGTTGACTGAAAGGTCAAAGGAATGAGTGCTCTAACCTCTCTAACTTGCGATATGCGAAATCGCGAAATAATCCTAGCCGTCGGATCAAGGATTGATATAGATCGTTGATCAGACACGATGAAGGCCCGTGAAGTTTCGAAATAACGATAAGATTTGGACCGTTGGGTCCACAGGACACGTGGTGAAAGATCGTCATTTCGCTGACCGAAAAGTCAAAGGAACAGGGTTCCCTAACCTCTCGAACTCGCGATATGCAAAATCGCGAAATGTCGAAATGCGAAATTGCGACATGGAGTTTCGGGGATAACGACATGGATTTTTGGAGTTTTGGGGATCGTGACATGGAGCATCAAGATATCTCATCACAAGAATTGTTGAAATTGCAAAATGATGAAATGCGAAAAACACCTTTTGGTGTAGGTTTCAGATACCAGGAGTTGGAGTGTCGAAACACTCCACCACAGGAATGCCGAAATGCCGAAATGATGAAATGCGAAAAACACCTTTTGGTGTAGGCTGTCATCACCGTCAGTGGTCATGTGAAGGGAGGAGCTAACACCAAGCTAAGGTCCTTTTCAGTGATCATAACATGAAGAGTCGAGACTCTTCACCACAGGAATGTCAAAATGTCAAAATGCGAAATGGAGAAATAAATGCAAGACCCTACGGATTTAATCCAACGGTGCTGGTTATTTGAGCATCTGATCGAAGGGCTTTTGTTGATCTTCATGATTAATTATTCAGTTACGATTCAGTTAGTAAAACCGAATCATGGTTCTTGGACGGTTGGTGTTTCAGTTGCTGAAGCGTTGTTCTAGGTATTTGAGGGGTAACTAAAGGGGTTGTAGTGTATAAAAGTAACACGCAGTGACTGTGTGTGGTTGGTTGTTCTGAATGAAAAATGAGTTGAACTGTAAAAAAGAGAAAATTACAGTATGCACAGTGTGAGACCAACAGTATGCGCAGTGTGAGATAAAACTCAAAGATGAATAATAGATGAGGAATAGATAGAAACGAGATGCAGTTTTCTTTTTGAGGCTTGAGCAAGCGAAGCAGAGAAAAAGTAGAGTGGCAGTGAACAAATCAATGATAAGAACCATGGCACGGTGAAGAGAATGCAGAGGCATTGTGCATGGAGAATGAAGAAGGTGCACAGATAGTATAAATACACAAAACAGAGAAAAGATGGAGGCTATTGTTGAGAGTGGTTCAGGCGTGTAGAAGGAGGCAATGTGCAACAACTGAAATACACAGAAGATGAATGGTGCATTGAATGGACATGGCGCACAGAGCATAAAAGGCATAAGAATAGAAAGTGCAAGGCATGTGTGCAAGAAGACAGTGAGGCAGACAGAGCAGGGCAATGTAGTAGAATAGTGATGAGACTAGTAAGCCATTGATGAACATTATATAACTGTAATAAGTTTCAGTAGCAAAGATTGATATTTTAGGGTGGTTGGGAGGTGCTAGGGAGGACTGTTGTCCTCAGAGGTTCAAGTGGGTGCTTGAACACAGGGATTTGTAGCTTTCATCTGGTTGCATCCAAAGAAACTAGGGAGGTAGGGTGGTGCAAGGGAGAACATTGGTTCTCTGATATACAGGTTGGTGCCTATGTAACTAGAAGTTGGTGCTAGAAATCTTATGAAGTTGGTGCTGGAACTCTTAGGGAGTTGGTGCTAGAGAAACCAGGGAGTTGGTGCTTCCTTCTAGTGGGTTCTAGAGAATCTAGAGAGTTGGTGCTCTCAGCAAGTAGCAGCTTGCAAAACAAAGGTTGTAGCCTCATTATGAGTTGGTGCTCATAAGTATGATAATGTATAGAATGTAAAGATTACTTATCATATAAAGAAGAAGAGGTTTTTACCCTTTATGGTTTTCCTCAAGAAATATCTATCTCTGTGTATCTCATATGTGTGAATGATGCTAAATGTTCTATTGCTTACTTCCCTGCATCATTGTGATCATCATTGAGAGTTTTGTAATGAATTTAAAATGAGCATAATTGTTTAAGCTCGGTGACAACTGATTCACCCCCCCTTCTCAGTTGTCCAACAAACTTGTGATGCCCATGTTTGATTGATTCTTGAGTTTAAATCTTTCTTTTGATTGGTTTTCAGTGATTGAAAGTCTTTCTTTGCATTTTGCAAGTTTTTGCTTGTGATCATTGTTACAAGGATATAATCTCAGATCTTGATCTGGGTGCATGTTCGACAAAGGATCTTTAGTTTGTATGAAGTTTTGGATTCATTTTGTTTCTTAGGTTGTTTGTTGATTAAGAAACACTTTTTTCTTGCATATGACAAAAGGTTTTCTTGTGTTTTTCATTTTTGTCTATATTACGAGTTTGATTTGGGAATCGTGTTGAGAATGTCTTGATTTTCTTGGATTGCATTTTCCTTTCGTCATTACATCTTTGATTTTGTTTCGAAAAGGAAGAAATGAATTCGTTTATTCCTTTTTAGTGATCTTTTATAATAAATTTTTACATTCAAAATATTGGTTAAAGAAAAGAATTGGAAAATTTTGTAGTTCATGATTATTTGGAATTGTGTTAATTCGAAATTAAGAAATTGCAATTTGTAGTTTATTGTACTTAAAAAGAAATATCTTCCCCCTACTGTAACTAGAGTTCATTGAATTGAAAATTGCACATTCATCTCTCTTTGCATTTCATTGGGTCAAGGTCACAACTTCATCAGTTTCATCTTCATGTCCCTTTTTGAGTAAGCAACAACCTCTAAAATACAGCGTAAATTTAAAATTTATTAGTAACTTTTATTTTCTAGGGATATTTTTTACCAACATTGGGATATTTTTCACCAACATGATCTAGGATAGCGCTTTGGAATAGGTTGTAAGGCACACTCTCCAAAGCATCAAAAAACACAATAGTATCTTGTGATAGGGAGTTCAAATCCAATTGCTACATTTTGTCCCGAGAATCCCTTCTAACACAAGGGTCAATCATGAGGTTGCATTAAGACTGACAGAGTTACTCACCCTGCTTTGTTGGTCTTGGTGTAGAGATTGCGCATATTATTGGGGGTCACTTGAAGGTATACCCACAATTATGAGTGGAATCCTTTCGAGTTGATTTCGGGCTAGATACCCTACCTTTGCGCGTGGATCGGCCTGTCGATTGTTTCCCCAGGAATCACTATTGTAGTTGGTAACCTTAGTGGCCTATCTCTCTAGGGTCTTTACACAAGGTGACTATGGAGGGGAAAGTCTTCACGGTACTTGGAATTGACGTTGGCCAAACTCACTCAGGCTCCTTGGAGGGTATACCCACGATTATGTGTGGGAGCTTACACCAGGGTGTAAGTCCGTTAAGTAGGTCATCGATGTAAATTTTCCACCTGCTTATCCCAACCCCTTCTTGTCTTTATTTTGCGATGTTGGATTTCATCACCAACTAGTGACTTCTGAATAAGAAGGTTTGTTTGCTTGGTTTGATTCCTAGAATTCATTGGTGAGCGTTGTTTGTTTTCTCTAGTTGGTCATAGATTTTTTTCGTTCTTTACTTGGTTCAGCCAACATCAACCTTCGCCATTCACATAGCATGCAAGGGCTACCCCCGGAAGATATGGAATCTTACCAACCTTTGCTTCCTAATTCACCAAAAGGCTCTCTCTCGAGAGTAGTCAATAATGAAGTATCTTCTAAAGTTGGAAGCACACACTCTTTGGAAGGATTTTGAATTGTTTCAAATTCCTTAGAGGATTTCCGACTCCCCCCGAATCCATTATTGAGTATTAGACAAGATGCACATTTTCTCCGGATGAATTCATCAGGAGAAATTGTTGTTGTTGAAAATACTAGAGTACCTACTAGACCTAACGCTAGGTCTGGAGTAGAGGATCCACTTTTTCATAGTGAATCATTTAGGACCCCGACTCACACTATCAGAACTTCTAATCCTATTTTTGTCCCTTTGACAATACATGATCTTAATGGTTAGGAGCTAGTCCTGATCAACCTATGGCATCACAAATGCCTGAGACGTCTATTACCTATACAATACCTTTAGACCATTTTACTAGTACTACCAGTAGTGTCACCACCATTTTAGACTAGTTGTTGGTCAGTTCTCACTCGATCCTTCCTCTCTAGATGACCCATTCTATTATGGTCCCACGAGCTACCACGGTTTCTACCGAAAATGTGGTTGTCACCCAAGCTCCAATTGGAAAACCACTTCCACCTAGACCAAATCCATCACTTACCCCTAGGTATAAAGATCTAAATACTTCCATTTCTATCCCTACCCAGGTTCCATCCAGAGGTTCTGGAATTTTTGTTCCCCTTGGGTACAACCCTGTGAGTCAGTTTGTTCCCACACCTACCCAGATTCTCTTTGGAGGGCCTTACATTCCTCCTTCACCTTTGTTAGGAGGATCTCACCATCCTGGCCCTAGTGGCTCCAATCTAGTTGGAGGCACCAATCATACTATCACTTCTGGTTTCTAGATTCTTGTTGGAGGACAACCTCATATTGGGGCACAACCTCAACTTGGGGGGCAACTTCAGGTTGGAGTCCATAACCCAATTTATGGACAAAACGTACCTGTGTTACAATCTCAACCTTGGAACCTTCCTTTCCAAGGCAATCCCCAACCGTCTGGGGGACAACATCCTCAAGTCAATTCTTTTGTACCTCCTAACCTCGGTCAACCTTATCCAAGTTATTTGAATCCCACTTGGGGTCAAAAATTTCAATCTAATGTTCCTTTCCAAGGGAACATCCCTAATCAACCCAACCCTGTGGGCTATATGCCTCAAAATCCTCCACAGTCAAATCTGTTAGGACTGTCTAATTATTTGCATACTTCTTATGGTCCTACTGGTATACCTACGGGTCTTCCCCCTCAAACTACCAGTTTCCTCAAGTGAACCGACAATTGCATTTCCTAGCCACTTTGGATTTACCTGATTTGTCTAGGATTTTGAATGATCCTATCTTACATTCTCCTTATTGGCTCGTCATGCCGACCAAGTTACCATCCGACATTCCTAAATTTGATGGTCGAGTAGGAGAAGATACGAATAATCATGTTATGACTTTTCATCTATGGTGTTCATCCAACTCCTTGATGGATGACTCCATCAGATTACAACTTTTCCAACGAACTCTCACAGGTTCAACAATGAAGTGGTACATCGAGTTATCGCGTGGATTCTTTAATGACTTTAACACCCTAGCCATGGCCTTTTTGATACATTACCAGTTGCCAATTCAATACGAGATAGGAACTGAAATTTTGAGTTCTTTCAAGCAATCCTCGTCCACTCATATTTCTGATCACATCCATGAGTGGAGGAGGAGAAGACGTTTAATCAAAGTTCCCCTTCCTGATCAACTATTGGTGGAGTGGTTTACCAAATCACTCATCGGACCTATTTCTCGTCATGTCTCCATGGGTGGTGTTGTCACTGAAGAGCAAGTGATCAGTCGTGCTCAGTATCTAGATCTTGTTTATTCACAAACGAGAACACTTTACGATTTGATCCCTGACGCTCCTCGTCCTTCCACAAATCCTACCCCAACACCTCCAACAACTTCTTATGTTGCTAATGGTGTGATTGGTACCTTTCATGCTATGACCCAATCCGTGCACACCGATCACGCCAATCCCAAACCTAATAATTCTAATATACAAAACACTCCTGCTCCTACTCGTTTCACTGGTAAGACTGTTGAGGTTAATTCTGTTCAATCCACACCTATTGGGAAGAATCAAAATGGAAATAAAGGGAAGGGTAAGAACAAGGAGGACAAGAATAATAATACACAATCTGATAAATCCAAAATGCAAACTGCTGATGAGAAAGATAAATGTAAACCTCGTTACCCTTGTGTTATTTGTGGTGACGATCATTACACGAAATATTGTCCAAGACATGCCGAGGTTACTAAGTTCCTCCAAGGGAACGAAAATCCTCCTACACCTGCCATTTTTTCACAACATTTGCCTTCTCAGCAGCAAGCCCAACTGGTCATTCATGACCAAGATTCTCCGTCTACCTCACCTTATGTCCTTATGTGTACTGGTGACTCTAAAAAGAATGAAGTTGCAGTCACAACTCGAGCCAAAGATTACTCTCCATCAAAGGAGAAAGTTGATGATATACCACCTTCATTGGTTCAACCTTCTCCTCCAACTTCACCTCCCAACAATCCTCTTCATCTTGAAAGACTGGGTCTCGATACAGTTCTTCGCCCCCCTCCCAAGGGTGTTGTTCTAAAGTCTATGTTTAATCCTCACGCACGTGCTGCCAAAAACTACAGTATTGTAGAAGATATTGTGCAAGCACCCTCCGCGATGTCAGCTCTCGAAGTCCTTCAAAGTTGTCCTGTTCAACGAAAGGAACTGTTAAAGTCCATTGCTAGAATTGACCCCACAGATACTAATTTGATAATCTTTGACTTGGAAGATCACATTCCAAGGATTCCTCCTCAGTTAGCATTTCAGATCCAAGTTGTTGTTGAAAACAAGAATATCTCTAGAACCATTATTGATGAAGGAGCCTCGAATTGCATTATGTCAGTTACTTGTTGGAAATCCATTCACTCTCCTACCCTCACCGAATCACACAATACACTTAAGGCCTTAAATGGTACAAGTTTTAAACCTTACGGTGTTCTTTCTTCATTGTCTATTACGCTAGAAGGTAAATTAGTCAATGTCGAAGTTGAGGTCTTTGATGCACCTCTCGATTATAATATTCTACTTGGTCATAGTTGGATTGATTCCATGCATGCATTTGTGTCTACCCTTTTCCATGTGATACGTTTCCCGCGCCAAGGAAAGGTTGTTACTGTTGACCAAATGGCCTTCTTTAATTCGTATTCCCGTACTAGAAATGTTCATTTTATTTCAAAGATACCTCCTAGTTACGAGAATGTCAGTGTGGGTCCTCTGAAATATTCAACTATGATGGGTACATTTACAATCCCACCACCCAATATCCCCCCTCCTTTTGTTACCTCTATTAAAATGATATACACGATTGTTCGTGAAACCCCTAAGTCATATGATCCATGGGTAGTACCTAGCCCCGATGATTACCTTCGTTACGACAACAATATGCCTTTAACTCCAGTCGAATCTGATTACCAAGATATTCAATCGGCAACACCCTCCTCTCCTTCTCTCTGTGATTCATCTCCTGATCTATTTCACATAATTTTTCCTACAGATGAGATGATCATGTCAGTCATGTCTATGAAAGACACTCCCTGGGATGATGGGCATCATCGCTCCATTCTCTTCCTAGAATGTGATACCATAGAGAGTTACCAATGGATTTCGACTTCGTTGACTGTTGTTGTTATTTCTTCAGTTCCTTAGTCAACACACGATGTTTTGTATGAAGGGAATTTGAGTAACATTTTGCCTACCATTCCTCTCAACATATCAATTAAACCTAGAGTCATGGAGAATGTTCATATCAGGGCCTCGTGTTCTACTGATGAGGTCCACACTTATAAATCTCTTTTCCAATAATTCTGTGACATTTTTTCCTGGAGTTACGAAGAAATGCTAGGTATCGATCATGATATCGTTGTGCACGAGATTAAAACATACCTGAATGCTAAACCTGTTAGGTAGAGACTTTGCCTAGTACATCCACACAAATCTACTGCTATCAAGATTGAAGTTGAAAAACTTCTTAAATCTGGCTTTGTCTATCCCATGGCTTTGACTGATTGGGTATCCAACCTAGTTCCGGTGGAAAAGAAACAAGGAACCATACGCATTTGTGTAGATTATAGGGACATAAATAAAGATTTTCCTAAGGAAAATTACCCGACCCCTTTCGTTGACCAGATCATTGACGACTGTGCTGACAATGAAATCTTCTCTTTGATGGATGGTTTCTCTGGCTATAATCAAATTAATATTTTACCTGTGGACCAACACAAGACTGCTTTTATTTTCCCATTGGGGAACCTTTTCCTACCAGAAATTACCCTTTGGTCTCAAGAATGCTGGCATGAATTTTCAATGCACTATGCCTTATGCTTTCCATGATATTAAACACATTTTGCAACCCTATCTTGACGATCTACCGATGCATTCCATGCGTCGCCAAGATCACCCAACACAATTACGGGCCATTTGCGTATGATGTCGTTATTACCATATCCGTTTAAACCCAGACAAATGTGTTTTTTGTTTGGAGTCTGACTGACTTCTTGGTTTTATCCTATCGATACATGGGATTCGAGTAGACCCCTTGAAGGTTGAGGCTATCCTTAATCTACCTCCTCCTTCCACACTACACCAACTCCAAAGTTTGCAAGGGAAGGCAAAATTTTTGCGTTGATTCATCTCCAATTATGGTGAAATGATGAAAGGATTCACTCGGCTACTCAAGAAATGTTACGAGTTTGTATGGGACGATACTGCAAACAAAGCCTTCGAGGCTTTGAAACTTGCCTTAACCCGTACACCATTACTATTTCCCCCTGACTATATCCGGGATTACTTCCTCTACTTAGATTCTTTAGACTCTACCATTGCTATGGTCTTAGTTGAAGAGGATGATTTGCATGACAAACATGTGATATACTATTTGATTCAGAGTCTCATGACTACTAAAACCAAATACCTACATGTGGATAAACTGGCCTTGGCAGCTATTCAAGTTGTTCAACGTTTTCGTCATTATATATTATTACGCAGAACCACCGTTATTTCTGATTGCAACCCCATGCAAAATATCCTTACTTGACAATTGCTTGGGGTAAGTACTCCAAATGGATAGTGATTCTCCATGAGTTTGACTTGGAATTCGAACGCGCCAAGTCAAATAAATCTTTGGTTTTCGTCGAATTGATATGTGACCTTCCCTCTACTGAGACATAAAATGTGGTAGAGGATTCCTTACCTGACGAATCCCTTTTTCTGATCAGTTATGATGATGTATGGTATAGAGATATTATTATATATCTCCATACTAAAACTTTCTAGCCTGATCTATCTAGTAAATATCATCATCGTATACGATATCAAGCCCGAAAATACATCATTCTTGGTGATATTGTTTACCACCGTGGTATTGATTCTATTTTTCGACGATGCCTCACCTACGATGAAGCTGAGAAATATTTGAATGACTATCACTCTAGAGCATGTGACGATCATATGTCTAGGTATGCCACTTCCCAAAAGATCTTAGGATCAAGGTATTTCTGGCCTTCTTTGTTTAAGGACTGCATTATTGTTGTCTAGAACTGCCATGCTTTCCAAACTTATAATAACAAGATAATACCTCATCCTCCTCCCTTACATCCTATAGTTTCCATTGGTCCATTCACCAAATGGGGCATTGAATTCATGACATGTAACCCTCACTCGACCGGGGGGCATGGATACATCATTGTAGCTGTGGACTATTTCACTAAATGGGCCAAGGCAATGCCTACATTTGATAACACCGAGAAAATTGCAACATTGTTCATATTCAATCATATCATTACTAGGTTTGGTGTCCTTCAAGCCATCGTTATTGATCACGATAGTCATTTTCAAAATTTTATGATGTCTGAACTTACTAAAAAGTTGGGTCTTCGCCATGAAAACTCAACCCCCTATTATCCACAGGCCAATGGCCAGGTTGAAGCAATTAACAAAGTTCTCATTACTATGCTTTGACGAATGATAGGAATTCATAAGACAAACTAGCACACGATGATGTTCTCAACATTATGGGCCTATCGGAAATCCATTAAGTCTTCCACAAGATTTACACCTTTCCATTTAGTTTATGGTATCGAAGCTATCTTTTCGATTGAATGTGAAATACCCTCTTTGAAACTCGCAGTTGAAATTCTCCCTAATACCTCCGTCGAACAAGAGCATCTTTTGTATTTGATGCAACTAGACGAAACCCATCGTGATTCCACCTTAGTTATTGAAACTCAGAAGAAATGTGTTAAATCCCAATATGACAAACATGTCAAGCCACATGTTTTTTCTGAAGGTGATCTAATTCTTATTTACAAACAAGATCATGATTTTCTAGGGGCTGGTAAATTCGAGACCATGTGGCGAGGTCCTTACATTGTCAAACATGTGTTGGATAAGGGAGCTTATGAGCTAGTTGATTATGATGGAATCTCTTTGAGTGAACCCATAAATGGGCTTTACTTAAAGAAGTACTATGCTTAAGTCATTTTTGCATGAGTATTTTTACTTTTAGTGTATCATATTCTTATGTGCAATTTTGTTGTTTGGTTTCGACCTTCATCTGCTTACCTTGCATTGTGCTTGGTTTCCAGATGTCGATGTCTTCACTACCCTACATTGGCTTCACTTATGGAGCTAGTCACAGTACTCAGAACTTAACATTTGTTGCTTGGGAAATCTATGCATCTGCAAATGAATTGATTAGTCTACATAGTGTTTTCCTTGGTCGTGCAACTAACAATATTGCAGAATACAGTGCAGTCATCAAATTATTGATCGACCCTATGTCATTTGGAATCCTTCATCTTATTGTACGACTCGATTCGTAGTTATTAGTCTTACAGTTGAGTAATGTTTACTCCATTCAAATTCCTACGTTAATAAGGGTATATTTACGAATTCACCTCTTGGAACGTCATTTTGATTACATTGAATATCAACACATTCCTAGATGTCTAAATACATTAACAGATGCTTTGGCTAATTATGTGTTAGACAGACATTTGAAACATTTATAAAATCCAATCACACTTTGTATATACAACAAGTAAGCCGATAGAAGCCTCATATATATATAACGATAAAAATTTTACAAAAAGTGTTTTTGTCCGACCAAAATATAAAAAATGTGAAGCACATAGCTTCGTATACAAATAGAGAATCAAGGATGCTAATCGCTATAAAATGTGACTGCTCTTGCTACTCTATGGAGAAGTCGACTGATGAAAGTAGACACACCCACTGTATGGCGTTGATAATGCCTTGGGATATTGTCGATGGAGGCATCTAGGATGTTCATCGTGAGCCCTTCTAGATTCCACTCTAGAATATCGTAGTAAAAAAAAACTACTCCTGCTACGTCAGCTCTCTCCCCTCGCCTCTAGATGGGGGATCAACCGAGAGGACAATAAGGTCCCATGTCTACATCATCAAAGAGCATTTGATTAGTCATCGGATAAACAACGTAAACAAAAATTATATTAAAAATCACAAAACATCATAAAAACAAAAATTCCTTCTTACCTATGTCCCCCCATTGGGAACCTTTAGGAAGAACCAGGTCCAGATCTCCACAGAAGTCTAGTCCGACATATGCATAGTCGTCGACCATGAGCATCTGGGTCCTCAACCAGTCAAAGAAAACATTGTTATACTTAATGATAGGACAAGTTACATGTTGTGCCATGAGGTCGACCCACCTATTCATTCTTGGATCCTGTGGGGCAGGTATACCCCACTCTACATGCAAGCGTAAATATGGGACCCTCTCTAGGAAGAAGGACACCAAAATTGAATTGTATCCAAACTATTTCAGCTCACCACTCCTGTACTTGGTCAATTTGTTTTTCATACTTCTGAGAACCCCTTCACACTAGTTGAAAACTCGGGACTCCATACATTCCAACGCATACTGGAAATAGCTCTGAAGAGCCATATGAGAAGCTTCACTCCCTG
Organism: Picea mariana; assembly: GCA_032191745.1. Taxonomy (NCBI): domain Eukaryota; kingdom Viridiplantae; phylum Streptophyta; class Pinopsida; order Pinales; family Pinaceae; genus Picea; species Picea mariana. The sequence goes on from JASDQU011377015.1 coordinate 47,710, forward strand.
CCATGTGTGTGATGGTGTAAAGGATGGTCCATAGAGGAAATTCTCAGACATCTCTTATAGAGAATTTTTTTCTATGCTTCTGAGTATCTGGCACACAATGTGCATTGATATAGTGGCTCATAGGCTCTCCACCTCCCCTACTACCTGTAAGCATAACTCAAGATCTGCGATAAGATAGACCGATCAAGAAGTAGATATCCTTGATATCTATTGTAAGAATGTGTGCACCCACATGAAACATATGTTCGTTCACATCCCACATGTGAACTAGGTATTCACGTAATCTCAATTGGGCCCTCATACCCTGGATCTTAAATAATTTTAATAATCCACACTGTCGGAGGGCATTTACCATTCCCAACAAAGTATTCTTCCTCCTCGTGCTCTCTCTCATGCCATTCCAACATTTTTTCAATGGAAAACCTATAATGGAACATTAAAGAGAGATTATCACCTTTTTGTTCTTCCCTGGAAACTTTTTATTGGAAAATACATCAAAAACAATTTGAACTGCGCACGTCGCAGGCCTGGGCGTCTGTACAGTGCGGATTCGTCGCAGGCCATCTTTAAGGTCGACTGCGTTAAGCCCTAATATTGGTTCATTACCCCTTAATTGGGGCATATTATATTAGTAATGTTATTTTATTTATGTCATCTTTAGGTCATTAGTTGTAATTATACCTCCTAGTCTCCTATATATACCAAGGAGACATTTTCATTTTGAATCATCTTGTACTTGAACATTTAAGTGGGGTAAAAGAAGGTTTCCCCCTCAAAGAGGCTTATTATCTGAAATTATCTCTTTTTCAAGGCGTTGAGTACTTTTTCTGAGGTTTTTCTATGCTATATTGATATTTGGTTCTTAACATATGGTATCAGAGCTCAAGGTCTTGGGGTTTCGCTGCTACATCTGAGACACCTTGGAATTTTCGCTATAAATTTTTTTCTACAATGTTTCAGAAGGAACAACTTGGAGGATATTTATCAGAAATATCAAGGTACGTTGGGTTCAAAATTCAGCTCCTGAGGCCTTATAATTTCGGAGATATAGCCTGTACAAGATAGGGTTCTCGAATCATCCTGAACCGAGCCATTGCGGGATTTTAGCTATAAAAACTTTTCTGAAAGGTTTCATACCCTGCACTTTGGAGGCCATTTACATAAATCAGTAAGGTATCTATGGTAAAAATTTCAGCTTCTGGGTCATCTTACATTTGTAGATACACCTTGTGTAAGATAGGATATCTGACTAGTCCTATTGACTAGTCTCAAGAAGGTGTTATAGGTGAAACAATCATAACTTCTTCCTAGAGTATAAAAATTGAGTGGGGCTAGTTGCATTGGATTGTGGACAGTCTTTAGTATTTTTGGTGCGAGTTTCAGAATTTTATATCAATTATTTTGTGTGGGGCACGCTATACAAGTGAGATCTCCTGGAAAGGCCAAAAATAGACAAGTTGTGGGGAAGTTACCGTAAATTCCACTTGGCACATCCAATTTTGATCAGACCTGTGGCACTGTAGAGAAGAAATATCATAGAACTACATAAAAGAAATTTTCATACCCAGAAGGGCCGAAACTTGGGAGATACAATAGAAGAAATATTGTCTAGCAGAACCACCTCAAAATCAAGGTTCAAAAGTGATACTTGGCCAACATGCCACCCAAAAAGGAAACTTCTACACCAACTAAGCCTCCAGAAAATCCTACTTGGACTCTTGATGAAGGTGAAGAAATGTGTAGGGACATAAATGATTTACAAAAGAATATAGTTACAAAAGATGAACTACAAGAGATGATGGAGGGTTTAAAAGGGGAGATCATGGAAGTATTGAAAATTTTCGTAATAGAG
>JASDQU011377017.1:0-18464 GCA_032191745.1 Picea mariana
ACAATAAAATGTATCATGCTTACAGCATTATTTTTTTATTACCCGTGCTACAAACAGAGCATTACAATAAAAAGTATCATGCTTACAACATTCTTCTTTTGACCAAAAGCTATAGTCAGTGGCATCTATTTTGCCAACTCACCCAGACTTGTATCTGAGCCCAACTACAGGATTCAGAGTGGATGCACAGTTTAGGAAGTAAGTTTCAATAAAATATAACCAGCTCCAATTCTCTCACTGCTCCTGCTAAAGTGGTAAAGGATAAGAGAACTATCAATACTCTTAGGTGGGGTCTTTGAGAATTTTTCCTGTCAAAGTCACAAAGTCACCAAACACCTCACTCAAGCTTACAATACTCTTGAAAGATACCCACCGGACTCCCACTGGACTCTAGTTTACCAAACTCTACAATAGTCCTGAAAAGACTCTGGGAATGGGTATTTGGGAGTTAAACTCACCGAAGATTTGCACCTGACTCTTTAAATGGGTATTTGAAATCTAAAGTCCTACTTTAAATAAGAGTTAAACTCAAATAAGACTTGCACCCTGACTCTTTGAAGTAGGTATTTGAGAGTTAGGTACAAGTACCCGACTCCTTGAAAGATCCCCACCCGATTGAAGTTTACAATACTCTTGAAAGATCCCGGAAGTATTTGGGTAACTGTCAAATTCTCCATAATGAAGGTTATGAAACATAGCCTGCAAACCATCATAGGTAGAACATCTATTAAGTACATGGATTTGAACCTTGAGGGAGCATAGCCCACCCAGATAAGCCAACATTTTCCTTGCTCCATGATGGGAAAAACGTGTTTATGAAGAATTTAAACCTTGGGGTATGATACATGATCTGGGATCTTTTCATTGATGACTTATTAAAATAATTACATTAAAGAGTATAAATGAAAGCTTATGTGCAACATCATTAAAGAGGACATAATTATAGAGAAAAGACGAGAAGAAGAGCAAGAACATAAGATATGATAATGAAGTTCGTCCTAAGAATGGACTAGGTCTCCGGGCCTACTTCAAAGTGGAGAGGCTTTTAATTATCTTGGAAATAAATTGGCATAAATGTATGGCTATACCTCAAACTGGAAATCACCTTCAGATCCTCTGCTCTGATGCAAAATATGAATACACCAGTGAATTCGTGGTGAGTAGTAGTGCAAAATCGACTGTCAATTCGTCTCATTTGACATTGTCACCTCCATGTCCTTGTTGGGCTCTCTGCCTCGAAATTCATGCCACTAGACTGCAATAAATGCTCCTTCCTGCATCAAAATTCGTTCTTCGTACGGACTGCAGGGCCCAGACCCCCTAGCTCTAGCAAAAGTCGAAACTTAAGTAATAGTATGGGCAGATTTACCAACATGGTTGTTAGCCCGGTTGGTTGGCATGGATTAAATTAAGGTTTAGTTAGGGGGAGGTCCCAGGGTTAAACCTGCGGCCTCCCCTTTTAGACCTTCATTGTAACAACATGGCATATATAATTCGTTGGTTAAAACCAATGTTTAAACATGGTTTAATTGTTGGTATGCGGGCACCAAAACAGTGATATGACGAATGCACGAAGGTCCACATTAATTCTAACCCCGGAGTTGGTGTAGGTGACCGAGATTTGTGGTACTAACTGTCGGATTATGTGGGCCAATGGATGGGTCGGCCGCCAGGTCCGACGTTGGCCGACCGACGACTGTTTTTTTATTTATTTTTTGAATTTCATTGCCCAAACCTCATTGGGCATTTCCAGGGTGCCATGTGGCGCCCTCTTATTCACTGAGCCTACCCAGTGACCACTACCACCCATCGCCCTATCAGGGTGCCACGTGGTGACCTCTGGGTGGTGCCACATGGCATCACCTGGGGTGCCATATGGCACTTGCCAATTGGCCCAAGTGGCCACCAAAAATGCCCAATCAGTGTGCCATGTGGCAGCCTATCCTGCTTCCATGTGTCATGCTAATGTCACTCTGTACGGAAGTCCACCCTATCACCAAAGTTTGAATCCATTGTCAGCACATCCACCACACCAACTAGCTTTTGGATGATACATGGGTCTTGCTCCATGCGATAGAAGTTAGGTATTGTGGCAGGTAATCACCCTAATATTTGATGCATTTAAGCATGTTGTATTGAAGTTGCTTTTGATTGTAGAACGTCTGCTTGGACATTATGCTTTTGACCCTGTTTCACCTTAGTGAGTGTCATAGATTTCCTAGTAAGTGGCCAACTTTTGGGGAAGGGTTGCAAATGGGGGTCCCTCGAGAGGTCATCATACCATTCCCGACCATACTTACCACTTTTTGCTCATTACACTCCCATCGTATTGTCCTCTTCTAGGCCCTTTGACTTTAGTGAGCCAAGAAGGGCATGTACCTCATTTCATGGGAAGAAGGGGCTGAAGGCCTAGGGGGATGGTTGCTGGCAAAAGATAAGAGCCTAAAATATAAACCTTCTAGATGCTTGTCTAGACAAGTCTCGAGAACGATGAGCTATTTCTTTTAAAAGAATTGAAGACCTACAAAATATCAAACACATAATAGCTTTACATGGTTAACCCTATGGCACTTTGTGGATCTCTTCTTTCAAGTGACACTGTGTTACTTCCCCCCAAGTTAATTGATTCACTATTGGGAGTGCACACGTGTTTGGATCATTGATTAATTAATAAATGGCAATAAATGGGCTTGCAAAAGGTTGCATTAAGGAAGAAGGTGCAACACACCCCCTACAAAGGCACCCATAAATGAGACAATATGAGTCCTTGTTTGTCATGAAACTCATTGACCTATGAAGTCTATCCCCCTATCCACCTCATCATCCACTACATGACCTTGAAGGGGCGTCCTTGGGAGCATCCCCTACTTGAGGGTTTTTGTCTACCCAATAGGACTTTTATGACACCCCTCCCATACCTAAACTTGGTCAATTGTATAGGGTCTTGGAGTATTTGTTTAATTTGATGAGGTAGTTTTGATGCACATGTTTAGGTGCCTTCTTTATTAGATGTGGTTTTCACTTGTCATGATATTTTGACTTGAGATCCTTGTAGGGCATGCCTATTTGTTTTGTAGGACCTTGCTTGGTGGATAGTTTTGGAGGAACAAGCCTAGCTTGGGCTTCCATGGAGTTTGAAGCCCATAGGTTGAATTCCAAGGGTCCACATGTCGAATCATGATGTCTTGCCTTTGGAAGCATAGAAGACACTTTGGAAGACATGACCTAGGCCTCACATGCCAAACGATTTTCCTAAGAGGGGAAAAACGTCACTTCTTGAGGCTTGATGTCACTTAGAGCAAGGGTTTGGTGGTGATGGAGGTATTACTCATTGACACATGTCACGTTTTTGAAGGAAGGAGGTTTTGGACCATGAATAAGAGGCTTAGATGAGTGACATGCTTAGTCACCGGGTTCGGCGAATTTCAATCATTAAATTCGAAATTCATCGATTTTCATCGTAATCCGAACAAATTCGTTTAAGTTCGTCGATTTTCAAGGCCAACTCAAATTCGTACATGAAAATAAAAAAATTCGCCTAAATACGTTGAAGTTCGGCTACAGTTCGATTCTATTCGGCCAGCTCATGGTTAAATTTAAAAAAAAAAAAAACTCTCTGTTGCGACCTGCGTCGTGTACCCTCACTCCATCATTTCGATTTGTAAATCGTCGTTCGAATTTGGCTTTCAAACTTCGATGTTCATTAATCCACAACCAGAATCTTGGACATCACCCAGATGCATCATTTCCTTCTCTGAGTGAATGCCTGGATATGTTCCTTGTGCTCTCAGTTGGACATCTCCCGGATGCCCCATTTCATTTTCTCTGAGAGAATTCCTGAATATGTTCGCTGTTATCGGTCTGTCCTTTCAAGAAATTTCATACAATATATTATCGATGCGTCCTTGTTGACTTCATAAAAATATTCACAATAAATATATGTTTTTAATTAATTTGTCATTATCTTTCCATATTACATTGTAATAATTTTGTCATATTTGTACTTTCTGTTTAGGCTCGTAACATTTATTGAGAAGCGTTGTTGTCTTTGTTTGTCATTCTTTTTTTATATTGTTTTCAAACCATCTTCCAAATATTGTTCATAGAATGTCAATTGATTTGTGTCTCATTGACCTTGCATGCATGAAAACAATCGTTCACTTATATTTAAAGAGTATTAAATTAAAATAATAGACATTCGAGACATGGAAAACAAAAACTATAGTAACTCTCTTACCATACATCATTGATAATTAACCAATTAAGCTCTCATACATGTTTAATGAGAATAATGTATTTTATTATATATATTTTTTAATTTTCAAATTTTGTACTATGTCGAACTTAATGTCGAATTTTATTCCCAAAATTTTCACAATTGAATTTTTGTTGAACTTCACAGTTGTCAAACTCAAACATGAACAGGAACACGAACCAAGGGACATGTTGCCTTTAGAGGCCTAGCCATGCTTCACCAACTCCAACGACTTGCTACAAGTGTCAAAATGTCTCCCTAAAGGGATGACGTCATCTTATTTTAGAGTTTCTAATGTGTTAAAGTGTAAATTGAATATTATGATTTGTGTAAAGGGGTAAGATAAGGGTTGTTGACCCCTTATCTTATGTTTTACCCTAAATTATGTGGAAAAACAATGTTTAAGACTTTTTGTATAGATAGAGATCATTTGTATCTCATTTGAACATGGCTCTCCCTTGTGGAGAAGGATACTTAGCTGAATTTTTCGCTACTCTTGGAGCATTTCATCTCTCTTTTGCAAATTATTGTGGTTTCTCTTGTTATTGGTGGATAAAAGTGGTGCGCTACACTTGGAGGTTTTTTCTCATGCTTGTAGATGGAATTTTCTTGGTCACTTAGGGTTTGATCTTGCATCTATTTGGAATTGGTAAGGAAAATCTACATTTATTGTCTAGAATTCTTGCTTCTTCCATAATTGTTTAGTGGATGAACCCTTGGATGAGTATAAGGGCATACACCCTCCCCAAAACTCATTCATTTGCTTGTGAAAGGTCATTAATTGCAAGGTTGCTTGGAGAAATACAAGGACGTACACCCTCCAAACTCACCTTTGTTTGTTTCACAAACCCTAGGGAGTAAAAGGGATTACACCCCTAGATTATTTGTGGATCAAGCTCATACATCCAAGGTCATATTGTTGCATAAGGGTTTTCTAATAGAAGTAAACGGGCTTATAGCCTGTTAGCATTTCCTAGTGAACCTAGCTTGCCTTGGGGAGTAAAAGGATTTACACCCCCAAGGACTTATCCTAGTCATAATATTCTTTGACTCCACTACTCAATAGTAAGGCACTAATCATTTTCTTTTTGCATTGGAGAAATAAAATTGTTGCATTGGGATACGTGAAAATACAAAGGAATCAACTTGTTCAAATTGTTTTCTTTCTTTGATGTTCTAGGCTTGTTATTGCCCCTAGGGTGTCTCAATTGGCTACGTGTTTTTTATTGCTGTTATAAATTTATGCTACAACCATATTAGGGCTGCAACAAACTCTCTTTTTCAAGCTCAATTTCTCACTCTTTTACCGTTGGAATTAGTTGGTAAGTTATTGTTAATATACTTGATGTTGGCTATTGTTGGGCAATCTTTTGACTATTTCCTTGGGGTAAAAGTTGTTGTTGTAGAAAATCACTGCTACAACCACTTCACTGTCATAAATATACTCTGAAAACTTATCTTTACAACCATCTAAATACCACTAAAGTTGTGCTAAAGTGTTGTGAGTTTATCTACATGTGTTATGCTTCATAACTCAACTAATCTTTGATGCTTTAAGTGGTTTGATCTGAAGTAATTTCTTGATTTCATTGTTGATATATATTTCTGTTTACTGCTACAATTAGGGACATCAAGCTTAACTTGCTTGTCCACTTAACATATACTGTGTACAATTGGTTTTTCTTGTGTCTCAGGCAAGTACAAATACTCTCAACAGGTACCCAAGGAATTGGCAAATTTAAACCTCTACCAAGACCTTTCATCAAGCCTTTCCATACTTAGTATCTTGACCTATAGGGGCTACACTTCCATCATACCATTTTCCATCTCATTTCCCCCTAGGTTCATCGGGATTTCCCCCTTGAGGTGATTCTTTTATCTCTAAAGTGACAGGAATACCTACCTAAGGTGACAATGGGTAGGTGTTCTCAAAGTTGTTTCCATTTGGTGGTTGGGTCGGCTTTGCCCAACCTACAACTTGTGCGACAACAAGACCAATTAAAATATCTTTTACAACATCACATATGACTATGATGTGTCAAATACATGAGGTTCCCTTTTCCTTTCCATAAGTTATCCATCATGTTTACCTATCTCTAACCAAGTCATCTAGGAAGCACTTGTTGTCTTAGGAATTATCATATGTAATAAGGGTAAGCTTGGCCCACCATGGTAAACTTAGGCAAATTATAAAATTAACTTATGTTATGATGTTGTTAAAAGAGATTAATTAATGTTCATTTCCTAATGAGTTGTGTTGATAATTTATTGCCTCACATTGGGACATGCACTATGACTCAAGATCCATGTATTTGCATTAAGGATCTATGATCTTACCTTGGGATCTGTGTACCTCCATTTAGTCATATCTATCTACATTGGGATATGTTCTATTTTTCTTGTGATCCATAAACTACATTGGGATCCATGACAATGCATTGGACAATGATAGACTCCACATCATCATCATCATGTGCCACATGGAGCATTTCTTGAGGATATTGAGGTGTCTAGAGCATACTTTTTTAGGGCATCCAACTTCAAGGGAAGTTATCTTTTGACAAAGTGCCCATATTCCTACCAAATTAGGGCCATCAGATGCAAAATAGCCGCAGGATTTCCAAAATGGGGTTGTAATAAAAAAAAAACATTAAAAATTGACTTAGATATGATGTTACTAAAATATGTCGTGGGAAAATTATCGTTGCGTTTTGGAGACACACGTGTGGGTAATTAGTATTACAATTCATTTATAAGGGCGATTTGACTTTATATGAGCACATGTGTGGGTGGTTAGCTCATATTTATGAGGGTGCACTTATTTTTGGAGCTCTTATTGATGATTTTGAGAGCACCATGTATTTGCTCATGGTTTTGCTTGAGCACATGGTAATTGACTAAGGTTTTTCCTGAGTACATGGTATTTTCCTGTGGTTTTTCTTGAGCATGTGGTATTATCTCATGGTTTTGTGAGGCTTATCAATATAAGGAGGGCTCCTCTCTCATTTGCATTTGTTGGAAATCAATTGGAAGAACTTGCCCGCCTTGTTAAAACTTTCATGTGAGTCTTATTTTAATCTTGAGTATATGTTCTAGTGCTACAAAAGAGGATATTTGGCAATGCTTGTTTCTTGGAAAAAAATAGCAACTACAATTTATGGTAAATGCATTTGAGGTAATGGATGTTTCCTTTTCCATTTCTTTTGTGAATATCTAAGCTTAAATTATTGTTTAGGGCATAGATCTTTAGGGATTATATTCTCTCACTTTGTGCTTAGTTAGATTTAATGTTGTAATACTTAGGCTAAATCTTCATAGATTAGTCTTCCCTAGGAATCTTGTAGAGCACCAAATATCAAAACTTGAATCTCATTTAGCAATCCTTCATGGTGCTAAGTGACCTAAAGAATTAAAGATACAAGGATATCAATCATTGGATCAAGTGTCCTCCCATAGCCCTATTATAGTTTAAGCTATTATTAGGTTTCTTTTCAATTTAATAGATAACCATAGCGTAGATAGGATCACTGAAAGAAACACAATCACAAGAGACAAATAATTTATCCTTGGAAACCCTCATGGGGGAAAAAACCCAACAAAAACTTCCTTAATATAGATAGCCAATACAATACCAAGAGAATAAACCAAACACTACAGAAAGTTCTCTCCCAAGTAATGTGCCTCTCTCTCTCTTCCTTCTTCTCCAACTACAGCTCCAAACTTGCACTCTGATGAACAAGTGAGTGAGTGAACAAATGAGGTGCTAGCCTCCTTTATTTATACAATCTGGCAGGTGCTGAAAGGATATGTCTTTTCACTGGCAGGGCCAACTTCTCCTTCCGGGTGGCTATAAGCACTTTAATTAATTCTGGGGGCGGACTTCTCATTATGCATATTAAAATTAGGGTTTGACCAATTCGCAAAAGGGGATTTGGTCATTTACAATGCCTGACATGATCAATCCACAAAAGGGGATTGATATAATGAGTAATACATCAATAATAAAATAGAATACTCTTTGCAGTTACAATATTTCAACACTCCCCCTTAACAAGAAGGGTATTTTACAACAACATCAGGCGAGAAAGAGGGCAACATCATCAACAACATCTTGGAACACTGACTGGCGTATCTATAAATCATCGGAAAATTTTCTCATCATCATCATTCACAGCATGGAGCTAGAGTAGCAGCATCATTCTCATTAGCATGAGGCTAAAGTAACATCGTCATCTTCTTTATCATGAGGCTAAAGTAATATCATCATTTTCAGCATGAAGGCCGAAACAACATCATCATCTTCAGCAAGAAGTTGAAGTGGAATTATCATCATCATCTTTAATAACAGCGCAAGGTTGATACAACATCAACAACAATAATATCACAGCAAAAAGGTTGGAGCATCATCAACATCAGCAGCAACACAACACAAAGGCTGGAGTATCATCAACATCAACAACAACACAGCACAAAGGCTGGAGCATCATCAACATTAGCACTAGGTTGAGAATCTTCACGAAGATGGCATCACAGCATGAAGCTGGCTACACAATATCATCAGAACGAAGCTGACATCACAGTACGAGACTGGAAACACAACATAATCAACATGAAGATGGCATCACAACACAAAGCTGGCACACATCATCACAGCACGAGGTTGGCACATCATCATAGCACAAGGTTGGTACATCATCACAACACGAGGCTGGTACATCATCACAGCACTAGGCTAGCATATCATCATAGCACGAGGCTGGTACATCATCACAGCACGAGGTTGGTACATCATCACAACACTAGGCTGACACATCATCAACATGAGGCTAGCATCACAGCACTAGGCTGGCACATCATCACAACACTAGGCTGACACATCATCAGCACAAGGCTCACATCATCAGCACAAGGCTGGCACATCATCAACATAAGGATGGCATCATAGCACTCAGCTACATCATCATCATGGGGCTGCCATCACAACAATACTCCCCCTTTCGAGGGAGGTCCTTACAGACTACACCAAGCTTATCTTGAAAGTGCTCAAACTTTACACGAGATAGAGGCTTGGTCGACACATCATCAACGTGTTCATCCGTGCTAACATATTGGAGCTTTATGGCTCCTCTCTGCAACATATCACGAATGAAGTGATATCGGATCTCTATGTGCTTCGACTCATCATGGAACGCATGGTTTTCCATCATCTTTATACAACTTGGTTATCACATAGAATCACGGTGGCTTCCATCACCAGATCAAATAGATCTGTCAACAACATCCAAAGTCATATGGCTTCACAACTAGCGAAACATGCAACAATGTATTCCACTTCTGCCATGCTCGGAGCAATGCTGAATTGCTCCCTACTCTGCTATGAAGTCATGGCTGACTCCAGACTAAAACAACATCCTAAAGTGCTCTTTTTTTTTTATCAGAAGCACTTCCAGCTCAATCTGAATCAATGTGACCACTCAGTCTAAAGTCATGATCTCTCGTATAATAGAGAACAAAATCCAACATACCCTTAAGGTATCTCATCATATGTTTTGCAACAACAATGTGAACACGTCTGGGCTCTACCAGATACTGACTCAAGGAAAAACATGTATCTAGCCTGGTATTTGTGAGATACATCACTAAACCAATAATCTATCTGTACAAAGTAGCATCAACCAATTCTGACGAGGTATCTACCAGGAGATTCAACTTCATTTCCATGGGTGAGTTCATGGATTTACATTTCAACATGTCAAACCTCTTCATTTTAACTGCATACTTCCCTTGGTTTAGGAAGATCTTCTATGTGCTCTGCCAAACTTCAAGACCTAAGAGATAATGCATTTAGGTCTTCCATCAAACTTTGTAGTGAGCTTCTTCTGCAATCTGTGATGAGATTTTCTTCATCTTGTCAAGAATACATCATCTACATCAGTCTATGACTTTGACATTGAATTTGTCAAAGGGAAGAACAATGTGGCGGCTGATGCATTGTCTAGGAGGCCATCCATCTTTTCCATGATAGGTGTATCGGTTGACTGGAAAGACCACTTGGTGATGGAGTATGTGAAGGATCAGTTCGTTTTTCAACTACTGGATGGAAGGGTATAGGATGATAACTTTAGGATTATAAATGACCTCATCTACTACAAGGGACAAATCTTTTTGGTTCCTGGATCGGCTTTCAAGGCCAAAGTATTGCAGGCATGTCATGATTCACCGATGGCAGGGCACCAGGGGATCAACAAGACGTACAAGCAGGTAAGAGAAAGGTTCTCATGGAAGGGCCTCAAGGAGGATGTAATAAAACATGTAAAAGAGTGTACTACATGCCAGGTGAACAAGGCTAAGCATACTCACCCAGCAGGATTACTACAACCCTTACCCATTCACGAGCACAAGTGGGAAAGCATATCCATGGACTTTATCATTGAGTTGCCAAAAATACAAAGGAAAAACTTCATTTTTGTGGTGGTAGACAGGTTGATGAAGTTTGCACACTTCTTCTCCATACTCACAGACTTCAGCGCAACACAGGTGGCTGAACTGTTTTTCAGGGAGATTTTCAGGTTGCACGGTCTACCCAAGACCATTGTCAGTGACAGGGATAGCAGGTTCATGAGTACCTTTTGGCAGGAGTTGTTCAGATTGGTTGGTACGGCCTTGACCCCTAGTACCAGCTATCACCCTCAGATGGATGGGCAAACCGAGATAGTCAACAAGTGGGTAGAAGGCTACCTCAGGAATTACGTAGCAGGGCAACAAAAGACGTGGGTCAGATGGTTGCATTTAGGAGAGTACTGCTACAACACCACCCAAGACGTGTCCATAGTCATGTCACAATTCAGGTCTTTGTACAACTACGATCCACTATCTTTTGTAGAGATTTCTTTCGGTGACAGCAAGGCACCTATGGTACAGGATTGGGTACAGCAGAACCAAGACATTCTCAAGGAGATGAAGGATCATCTACAGAGAGCACAGAACCAACATAAGGTCCAAGCAGACAAGCACAGAGTTGAGCGTACTTTTGAGGTGGGTGACATAGTCTATCTAAGGCTACAAGCATACAGACAGGCTTCTATAAAAAGAAGCGGAGCAGAGAAAATGCAACCACGTTTCTTTGGGCCCTACCGAGTTAGCAAGAAGATAGGGGTTGTAGCTTATGAGTTGGATCTACCATAGGGCAGTCGGATACACAATGTCTTCCATGTGTCCTGCCTAAAGAGGGCCATCAGCCAACACATCATACCCATCGAGGTACTACCTCCCATGGATGAAGGAGGACAACTTGTTTTGATTCCGGAAGAGATACTAGAAGTTCAAGAGAAGAGGCTCAGGAAGAGAAGCATCAAAGAATACTTGATTAGGTGGAAGGATCTACCCATTGAGGATGCCACGTGGGAAAATGAACAAGTGTTGAGAGAAACAGGTTTGGAATTGCTTGAGGGCAAGCAATTTCTAGCAGGGGAGACTGTAATGTCCCCCACCTCTTGTTGAAGAGGTATTGAGAAGACTCAGTGGCCTAGGCATCCCCACTAGGCCATAGTCTCACACTAAGGGGAAGGGTCAACCAAACTAAAGTTATATTATTAAGTTGACTTGATGAAAAGGTGAAAAGAGAGTTAAAAGATAACTCAATGGAGGAATAGAAGCGTTGCAGGTTGAGTTAGGAGTTAACCCTAGGGGTTAATCTAACTCAACAGAGAAATAGAAGAAAAGTATAAAGGGAAGGCTAGGGCACACCTATTATTCATTTTGGATTTTGGTATTTTGCTTGTTGATGCTCTTGAGCATACAGGTTTGAGGGTTTTGATATTACAAACCCTAGTGAGCAGCTCAGTGGTGAAAGATTTCACTCACCTAGCTCCAAGCTTGGTCTCGGGGATGAAATACTTCACCCACACCATTCTACAGCTATCATCTACCCAGGAGGACTAGCAGGGCCATACCATTTTGATCAAGAGGGTCGTACCAACTAGGGTTTTCTTGTAGGGGCACAACAATTGTTGAGGAAGAGTTCTATCCAGCCAAAGGAAGAAGCTTGAGAGTTTTCCAGGATTAGGGTTTTTCTTGCAAGCCCTTGCTCATCAGTTTGAGGGATTCTTAGAGGATTTATCACGTCCCTATCATTTACTGCAAGTTGGGATGATTTCAAGAGGAAGGGTACGACTTGGAGATTTAGCAATTCTCAGATCTCAGAGGCTATATGCTAGATCTGATCTTGAGACTTCTCTCAAGTGCTTGTAGATGCCCGATCTATCATCAGGGAGAGTTTCAGATGATTCAAAGGCCCCATTCAGCTAGGCCGTACTATTGGCCATATTCATAGTTTCAGGAAGGTCGTACCATCCTAGGGTTTCTTCAGTTTGAGGAGGAAGCTTCAGTAATTGAGCTTCATACTTCAGGAGGAGGCTTCCCTTGCCTTGATCTATCATTGAGGAGAGTTTGGCAGCATCAGGAGGTCTATATCTTTAGGAGGGTCGAACCCTTGGTGTCCTTGTCTTCAGCAGACCATACCAGCAGTCATCAGGGCCGTACAAGTTGCTTGAGGGGAGGTTGAAACCCAGGTCTTGCAGTTGAGCGTTCACCTTCTATTGGCAACCTTTGGGAGGCTTGATTTGTATCTCGGGGATCATTTTGTATACCGCTCCATTATTGTCTTGAAGCCATCTACTTCATATCTATTTCTCTATTGTATCAGGTGCTTGCTTTCCTATAATAAAGTTCAGTTATTTCCTTGTGGTTCCTATCTTGTGTAATGTTGATGGTCTTCATATGATTACAATGGTTCTTGTATAAATCTGTGGCTAGATAGCTGAATAAACCCTAAGGCTGAAATATTCATGGCCAACCTGCATACACAACAAATAATAATCAAATCAGTGGTTAGTTAGTGATTCCAAGCAAAAAATTGGCTTGGGATCATTACAGTGGTATCAGAGCTTTGATCCTACAAACCTGTGGGGGATTAGCGCATGTAGAGGTACAATGGGATCTTTATGGGAAAAAGGAAGAAACCAGCCAGTGAAACAGAAGCCGAAATGGAGAGTTCAAGAGATGACCAAGAGCCACAAGGCTTGGCCTACTTAGCAGCCGAATTCCATAATACCCTAAATCTTACAGAGAGCAACTTGGTCCATCACTTGCAGGAAAGCCAGGAGACAAACCGAAGGGAACAGACCGAGATCACTGATACCTTAAAGAATTTAGATGGGAATCTGAGAAAAATTGATGAGAACCAGACGATGATAACCTAGCTATTGATGACGATGACTCATCAAGGGAAAGACCCTGAGGCATATGGAGACAAGGTGGCTAGTGGATATGGTGGATCCCATGGTGAAATTAGATACAATCTAGAGAAAGCTCCCAGATCCGAGGGAAGCCATAGAGGAGGCACGTCATATGGACAAATGGGTAGCAGGGCTAACCCTAGACCATACTTTCCCACATTCTCAGATGAACAAGTGCAACAGGAGCAGGTGGACGACTTTGTGGAGCAGATGGCACAGTGGACTAAGGAATACTACGGCCTGAACATGCATTCAGAGGCAGATGTCCTTGGATCAATATTGCCAACTCAAGTTTAGAAATAAGCCCAGGGTGAACCACAGGAGCAGTTTTGAGTTTGAACAAAGAGCAGGTAAGATAGAGATCCCATACTTTGATGGTACGACCAAGATGACAACACAAGCATGGGTGTAAAAGTTGGATACCTATCTACAGCTTAATCCCATGAGGGAGATGGAATCCATCAAATTTTTCACCATGTACTTAGATGGAAAGGCTCATGATTGGTGGTACCATGGACTCACCACACTAGGCCACAATCAGATAGTGTCCTGCACAGAATTTACTCAGAGGCTCATTGATAGATTTGATCAGGGAGATCCGGAGTTGCACTTCAGGGAGCTCACACAACTGAGACAAACAGGTACGGCTGAGGCATTCATTGAAGAATTTCAAAGGTTGGTCGTGATGGTGCAAGATATATCACCAACCAGACTTATGATGCTCTTCACTGAAGGGCTGATGGAGCCTTTGAGAGGTTGGGTAAAGGCTTTTAAGCCTACCAACCTACATTATGCTATCTGGAGGACGAGGGATCTAGGACTAGCTGTTAGGACAAAATTTATACCCAGACCACCTCTTAACACTGGGGGAAGAGACTAAAGGCCTCCAATGAATCAAGGAGGACATGACCCAAAGGGTTTTGACAGGGGCCGTGGCAGAGTGGACGAGAACACCAGGAGAGAACTAAGGAGGAAGAAACTTTGCTTCACATGCAAACAACCATGGAACTCGACACACAAGTGCATGGGCCGTGGTCAAGTGCATTACATAGAAGTCACTTCAGACAACGAGGAGGAGGAGGAGATCGGCCAGATGCAAAACATGGAGGCCAAAACCATTGAGACAGCAGAGGAGGAGATCCCAGGACAGGACAGTACGACTGAGGAGAAAGCCACCTTAGCATCTATCAGCGAAGTGCCTAAATATAACACCTTCCGGATGAGGGGAGTCTTGCAGGGACAGAAGGTATCAATCCTGATTGATGGAGGAGCCTCTCATAACTTCATTGATTCAACATTGCTGAAAAGGAGGCATATACCCATAGTAGAGTTTGAAGGGTTCAAGGTGGAGGTAGCAGGTGGAAGCACTATGCCTTGTGATAGGTACATTCCTGGTATGAAGCTTACATTGGGTAGGCATGAGCTAGTACAGGACGTCTATGTCCTGGACCTTCCAGATACCAACATCATCCTTGGAGTTCAGTGGCTTAGTATGTTGGGGCCTATCACCACCAACTACAAAACCATGGATATGTCGTTTACAGAGGAGGGTGGACGAAAGGTAGTTCTCCGAGGCATGACAGAGAATGCTACAAAGGTGGTCACGGCTGAGAGGATGGAGGCCATCTTCCGAAGAGATGAGATAGTATATGGAGCAGAATGTAGGATTTCAGCACTTGTGGATGAGCAGGGTAAGATTCACTACACCCCTGAGATCCAAGAAATCCTTGACAAGCACCACAACGTGTTTGAACCGATTCCTCTAGGGGTGCCACCAGACAGAGGGTTTTAGCATATTATTGAGCTAGAGGGAGGAGCTAAACCAGTCATCACCACACCTTACATCGATCCAAAGAAGTACAAGAACGAGATAGAAAAGGCCACGAAGGAACTTTTGGACATGGAGCACATTAGGCTGAGCACTATCCCTTTTGCTTCTTCAGTAGTGCTGGTTAAGAAGAAAGACGACACTATGAGGATGTGCATTGATTTCAGGGCCTTGAATAAAAAGACAATCCAAAATAGGTACCCGATACCAAGGATTGATGAGTTGCTAGACGAATTGCATGGAGTTGTCTACTTCACAAAGATTGACCTTCGTTCTAGCTATCATCAGATCAAGATGAGGGAGGAGGAAATCTCAAAAATAGCCTTCAGATGTCATTACGACCATTATGAGTTCTTAGTGATGCCCTTCGGGTTGACCAATGCCCCAGCCACGTTCCAATCTTGTATTAACCACGTGTTCAACAAGCAACTGAGGAAGCACCTGTTGGTATTTTTTAATGACTTGCTCATTTACAGCAAGACGTGGGAGGAACACCTCCGGCATGTGGATCAGATTTTGTCAATCATGGAGGAACAGTCACTATACACTAAGGAGTCCAAATGTGAGTTTGGAATGACATAAGTTCTTTACTTGGGGCACATCATTGGAGCAAAAGGGGTGCAGGTACATCAGGAAAAAATAAAAGCCATTATGAAGTGGCCTACTACTAAGACACTCACAGAGTTAAGAGGATTTTTGGGCAGATGAACATAGTACAGAAAATTTGTCAAGGGGTTTTCTCAGCTGTGTGCACCCTTGACTGGTTTGACTAAGAAAGGAGCCTTCAAATGGAATGAGGAAGCTCAAATGACGATGGACAAGATGAAGAAGGTGATGAGTAAGTGCCCCATCCTAGCTCTTCCGGATTTCGGCCTACCTTTCACCTTGGAGTGTGATGCCTTGGGAGAAGGGATAGGGGCTGTACTGATGCAGAATAGGCACCCTCTTTCCTATGAGAGCCGAAAACTCAGGGATCCTAAGCTACTCTATAGAATTTATGACAAATAAATGCTAGCTATCATGCATGCTCTAGCCAAATTCTGACAATATCTGGTAGGTGCACAGTTTGTGGTCAGATCAGATCATAATAGTCTCAAATACCTTTTGGAGGAGGGCTTAAATGAGAGGCAGAAAAAATGGGTAAGCCGAATACAGGCCTACGACTTTGACATTGAATTTGTCAAAGGGAAGAACAACGTGGTGGCTGATGCATTGTCTAGGAGGCCATCCATCTTTGCCATGACAGGTGTATCGGTTGACTGGAAATACCACTTGGTGATGGAGTATGTGAAGGATCAGTTCGCTTGTCAGCTACTGGATGGACAGGTACAAGATTATAACTTCAGGATTATAAATGACCTCATCTACTACAAGGGCCGAATCTTTTAGGTTCCTGGATCGGCTTTCAAGGCCAAAGTATTGCAAGCATGTCATGATTCACCGATGGTAGGGCACCAGGGGATCAAAAAGACGTACAGGCAGGTAAGAGAGAGGTTCTCATGGAAGGGCCTCAAGGAGGATGTAATAAAACATGTAAAGGAGTGTACTACATGCCAGGTGAACAAGGATGAGCATACTCACCCAGCAGGATTACTACAACCCTTACCCATTCCAGAGAACAAGTGGGAAAGCATATCCATGGACTTCATCACCGAGTTGCCAAAAACACAAGGAAGGACTGCATTTTTGTGGTGGTAGACAGGTTGACGAAGTTTGCACACTTCTTCTCCATAGCCACAGACTTCAACACAACACAGGTGGCCAAACTGTTTTTCAGGGAGATTTGCAGGTTGCACAGTCTACCCAAGACCATTGTCAGTGACATGGATAGCAGGTTCATGAGTAACTTTTGGCAGGAGTTGTTCAGATTGGTTGGTACGACCTTGATCCCTAGTACCAGCTATCACCCTCACACGGATGGACAAACCAAGATAGTCAACAAGTGGGTAGAAGGCTACCTCAGGAATTATGTAACAGGGTAGCAGAAGGCATGGGTCAGATGGTTGCATTTAGGAGAGTACTGCTACAACACCACCCAACACGTGTCCATAGGCATATCACCATTCAGGGCTTTGTACAGCTATGATCCACTATCTTTTGTAGAGATTGTTTTCGGTGACAGCAAGGCACCTATGGTACAGGATTGGGTACAACAGAGCCAAGACATTCTCAGGGAGCTGAAGGATCATCTAGAGAGAGCATAGAACCAGCAGAAGGTCCAAGCAGACAAGCACAGAGTTGAGCGTACTTTTGATGTGGATGACTTAGTCTATCTAAGGCTACAACCATATAGACAAGCTTCTATAAAAAGAAGCGGAGCAGAGAAACTGTAGCCACGTTTCTTTGGGCCCTACCGAGTTAGCTGGAAGATAGGGGTCATAGCTTATGAGCTAGAGCTCCCATAGGGCAGCAGGATACACAATGTCTTCCATGTGTCCTGCCTAAAGAGGGCCATCGGCCAACACATCACACCCATTGAGGTACTACCTCCCATAGACGAAGGGAAGCTTGTTTTGATTCCGGAAGAGATACTAGAGGTTCGGGAGAAGAGGCTCGAGAAGAGAAGCATCAAAGAATACTTGATCAGGTGGAAGGATCTACCCATTGAGGATGCCACGTGGGAAAATGAACAAGTGGTGAGAGAAACAAGTTTGGAATTGCTTGAGGGCAAGCAATTTCTAGCAAGGGAGACTGTAATGTCCCCCACCTCTTGCTGCAAAGGTATTGAGAAGACTCAATGGCCTAGGCATCCCCACTAGGCCATAGTCTCACACTAAGGGGAAGGGTCAACCAAACTAAAGTTATATTATTAAGTTGACTTGATGAAAAGGTGAAAAAAGAGTTAAAAGATAACTCAATGGAGGAATAAAAGTGTTGGAGGTTGAGTTAGGAGTTAACCCTAGGGGTTAATCTAACTCAACAGAGAAATAGAAGAAAAGTACAAAGGGAAGTCTAGGGAGCACCTATTATTCATTTTGGATTATGGTATTTTGCTTCTTGATGCTCTTGAGCATACAGTTTTGAGGGTTTTGATATTACAAACCCTAGTGAGCAGCTCAGTGGTGAAAGATTCCACTCACCTAGC
>JASDQU011377018.1:11272-24206 GCA_032191745.1 Picea mariana
GGCTATCCCCCCGGTTGGGGGGTCTGGGGACAAGCGGGCCCCCAGCGGGGGTTCGAGGGCGAAGCCCCCGAAGAAAAAATTGCCTTGTAAAAGTATATTGTAATTTCATTGTAAATCTGGACCGTTCATTATAAGGTCGTAGATCTAATGATAGAGATTATGTTAGGGTTTTTTTCCCTAGAAGGCAACCCTCTTTTATGAGGGAAATGTATTGCGGCTATGTAGGTTGCTGAGTATTGTATTCTGAGAGAGGAGATTGTGAGAGAAAGAAGAGGAAGTTACAGTGGGTTTTGTTGTAGGTTGTATCCCTTCATTTTGCTGGATAATAATAAAGAAAGGACCTGGCAATTTCTCTGGTGGATGTAGCCCACACTGGGTGAACCATGTAAATCTGTGTCTCTCTTGTATTGTGTATCTTCTGTGTTTTGTTTCTGCATTTGTTTTATTTTATTGCTCCGCGGTCCTGTTTTTCTAACACTTGCATGAGTGGCTGCCATGTATTCAACTTCTGCAGTTGAAAGTTCCACTACAACCAATCTTTTTCTCATCCAACTTATTGCTCCTCCAAACAGGTTAAACACATACCCACTTGTAGATATCCTACGATCCAGATCTCCAGCCCAATCTGCATCTAAAAAACCATGTATATCAAACACTCTATCCAATTCTGGTCTTCCTTGGTAGCACAATCCATAGCCAGCAGAGCCACGCAAATACTTGAAAACCCTTTTTATTGTTGTCCAATGCTCCTTCCCTGGTTTTAACATATACCTGCTCAAAACTCCCATTGCATGTGCAATGTCTGGTCTAGTACAAACCATTGCATACATCAAACTGCCAACTACGCTCGCATATGGAACACGAGACATGTCCTCCTCCTCTTCATGTGTCTTGGGACATTGATCCGCACATAACTTTACACCAACATGAATAAGAAACTTGACCAGTTTACATTCCTGCATATTAAACCTCTTCAATATTGTCTCCACATATTTTCTCTGATTTAACCAGAGTTTCCTCTTTTTTCGATCTCTTTTAATTCCCATGCCCAAAATGAAATTTGAAGCACCGAGATCCTTCATGTCAAATTTAGAGGACAAATGAGTTTTCACATCCTGGATAATCTCCTTATTGTTTCCTATCAACAACATGTCATCCACATACAAGACCAAATAAATCAAATGATCTCCAATTAATTTAAAATACAGACAGTGATCCTCTTTGCTTCTTGTGAAGCCAAGTCCCAACATATAGGTATCAAATTTTTTATACAACATCCTTGGTGATTGTTTCAAACCATACAGGGACTTTTTAAGCTTGCATACCAACTCCTTCTTTCCCTTCACAACAAATCCTTCTGGATGCTTCATATAGATTTCTTCTTCCAGATCCCCATGTAGGAATGTTGTCTTCACATCCATATGTTCTACTTCAAAATCAAATGCAACAGCAACAAATAACAAAAATCTTATAGAAGTTAACTTGGCAACAGGAGAAAAAATATCACCAAAATCAATTCCATCAACCTAGGAATAACCCTTTGCTACTAACCAAGCTTTGTATTTATCCACTTTTCCTTCTGCATTCAGCTTCTTTTTAAATACCCATTTGTTGCCAATGGGATTTCTTCCAGTCGACAACTCGACTAGATCCCAAGCCTCATTCTTATCCAAGGATGCCATTTCTTCATCCATGGCCTTTTTCCAGAGATTTCCATCCTCTGAATCCACTGCCTCCCTGACAGTTCTAGGANAATTAATCTAAAATACAGATAGTGATCCTCTTTGCTTCTTGTGAACCCAAGTCCCAACATATAGGTATCAATTTTTTTATACCACATCCTTGGTGATTGTTTCAAACCATACAGGGACTTTTTAAGCTTGCATACCAATTCCTTCTTTCCCTTCACAACAAATCCTTCTGGATGCTTCATATAGATTTCTTCTTCCAGATCCCCATGTAGGAATGTTGTCTTCACATCCATATGTTCTACTTCAAAATCAAATGCAGCAGCAACAAATAAAAAAAATCTTATAGAGGTTAACTTAGCAACAAGAGAAAAAATATCACCAAAATCAATTCCATCAACCTGGGAATAACCCTTTGCTACTAACCGAGCTTTGTATTTATCCACTTTTCCTTCTGCATTCAGCTTCTTTTTAAATACCCATTTGTTGCCAATGGGATTTCTTCCAGTCGACAACTCCACTAGATCCCAAGCCTCATTCTTATCCAAGGATGTCATTTCTTCGTCCATAGCCTTTTTCTAGAGATTTCCATCCTCTGAATCCACTGCCTCCCTGACAGTTCTAGGATCATCATCAGTAATAGACAAAGAAAAATTTGAATGAAAATCAGATGGAGTATACCTTTCCGGTATCCTTCCTTCTCGAACCGATCTCCTAAATACTAGAGTATGAGGATCTTCTTTTTTTTATTCTTGTTCTTCTGTAGAGTCTGATTCGTCATCCTTTAAATCAAACTCTATTTTCTCTGGTTCTTCCTTACATGGTAGGACTTCATGTTTAACAACATCCCTCATTTCTCTAAATACCACATCTCAGCTATACACTACCTTCTTAGTTTATGGGTTCCAAAGCTTATAACATTTGAGACCATCTTTATATCCAATAAAGATACACTTTTCAACCTTCTTATCTAGATTACTCATGTTTTCCTTTGGAACATGAACATATGCATCATAGCCAAATACCTTGAGATGTGTGAGAGAAGGTTTCTTACCAGTCCATACCTCTTGTGGAGTCTTGTCATCCAGAGCTGATGAGGGTGATATGTTGACCAGGTAACATGCAATACCCACTGCCTCTGCCCAGAATTCTTGCCCCAACCCGACACCACTGAGCATGCACCTTGCTTTTTCCATTAGCTTCCTGCTCATCCTTTCTGCAACTCCATTATGTTGAGGTGTATATGGAGTAGTCTTATGCCTTGCTATAACACACTTCTTACATAATTCTTCAAATACATTCCCGCAGAACTCTCCGTCATTATCTATCCTCAGCACCATAATTCTTCTCTCTGTTTGATTCTCAATAAGGGCCTTGAACTCTTTAAACCTGTCAAAGACTTCAGATTTCTTCCTGAGGAAATATATCCAAGTATTTCTCGAGAAGTCCTCTATAAATGAGACATAGTACAAATATTTTCCCAATGATGGGACCGACACAGGTCCAAAAACATCATTGTGAACTAGATGTAAAATTCCTTCTGCCCTCGTTGCACCAGAGGGGAATCTTACCTGATTCTGCTTCCCATATACACAATGTTCACATAAATCAAAATCCAGAGAGTAGTTAGAAATACCTTCAACCATACCTTTACCGTGTAGTAGTTGAAGACCCTTCTCTCCGATATGCCCCAGTCTTTAATGCCACAACATATCCTTTTCTCCAGAGACTGTAGGAGTTATTTCTTCTTCAAATCCAATATCAGGAATAATGGAACTATTACACCCATCACTAATAGTGCTTCCTTGCAGCTTATACAGAGTTCCAAACCAAACTCCCTTTAGCAACACCATTGCTCCTCGAACCATTCTGTAGGTTTCCTTTTCAAATATTGTTTTTACCCCTGGATCGTTCATTTTTCTTACATAAATCAAGTTTCTGGCCAAACCTGGGATGTGCAGAACACCAGGCAGTGTTATAATCCTTCCATCTATGAGCCTCAACTTGAATTTTCCTCAAACTATGATTCTGGTTGTCGATTCATCACCTAGAAAAACATTACCTCCATCATACCTTTCATATTTACAGAACCACTCCCTGTGGGGAGTCACATGAAAGGATGCACCTGAGTCAACCAACCATGCCTTATGATTTGCATGTGTGCTTGAAGAAGCCAAGTACACATCCCCTCCTTCTTCTTTGGAGGGATTTTCTTCTATAGAAGGAGATTCTTCAGATCCTTTCTTTTTCTCAACTTTGGATCTACATTGCTTCTTGTAATGCCCTTCTTTTCCACATATCCGACATACCTTTACAAACGTTCCGAGAGATTCAGATCTACCCTTAGACTTAGATCTCCGACTTGATAACTTAGATCTATTTCTTTCCTGGGAACGTCCTCTTGTAAATAATTCATATGTGCTTTGTCCTTCCATATTCTTCCATCTCATCTCCTCCGACAATAATGATGAGACCACTTCATCAAAATTCAAGGTAGTTGTATTACTACCTATGGCCACAACTAGACTATCCCACAAATCTGGGAAAGAACACAGTAAACTGATACATTTATCTTCATCTGAAATTTTAATCTCAACAGATACTAACTGACTTACCACATTATTGAAAGCATTCAAATGCTCTGCCACCGAGTCTCCATCTCTCATCNTTTACTAGGGACTTAGACTGATACAACTTCCCCAACTTATCCCATAAATCCTTGGTTGTGGCTTCCTCTGACACATTCAGTAATATTGAATCTGAGAGACAGTCGGATTGTGCTCTTTGCCTTTCGATCCAAATTCTTCCAGTCATTTGTTGAAGTTCATGTAGGTGTTGTACCTGGATCTACTGTGATCCACTAATCTCTGTCCACCAACAAATGTTCCATATTGAGCTTCCACAACTCAAAACTTTTCCCATTAAACTTCTCAATCTCCATTTTCAAATTGTCCGCCATTTCTTTTCACCTGAAAAATCAATACCACAGATCTCCCACTATAACAAGGCTTATCACAGTCTCAAGCCAAACCCTTGACCACAAAGGCATTCCCTTGAATCCAACAAAGCTTTGATACCAAATGTAGATTTTAACCTTGTACAATATTTACTACAAACAGATTTTTAGTAAAAGAACAAAAAAGATACAATGGCAAATACAAACATTACATGGATATTTTTCCCCTGGAAACCCAAACCGGGAAAACGAACATATTCTATATTCATTCATAGTGATACATTGTTTACAATACAATATACATATAGGATCCAGTGGCATCCAAAAACCTAACCCAATGAATGGGATTAGTCAACAACCCTAATTCCTTAATCGGAAATGGAAAACCATCAGAAAAAGCCATGTGCTGAAAAATCGCTCAACAATGGACATGAAAATCGAGGCAACACGAAAAACAAGGCAAAAATGCGACACATTTCCCGAGGGAAAAAAAAATCTACTCATGTAAAGAATATAACACATACCCAACATTACTATGGATGTTGCAAGCTCTAGTGAGCAAAAAGGGGTCAGACTATATAGAGAATCTGGTTATTACCTTATCTTCCAGAGAAGCTTGTACGAAGTTGTGGGGATATATCTAGAGTTTCATTGTCGAAGAGTTGGGTTGGCAGACCGTGAGCAGTCTCTCTAGGTGAAAGACTTGTTATTGTGGAGTGGTTTCCAAACCCGTGAGAATATTCTCTAGGTGAGAGTATTGTTGAGAATTGTTTCCAAGTGCATTGTGCACTAGTCACAGGGCTCAGAGACTTCATGTCCGACCTGTTGCTGGTAACCATGGAAGGGAAGTGGGGCAATCAAGGGATTGGTGAGAAGAGAAGGGGCACACTTCCTTGGGTGTGATAGGTGCATGGGCAATGCAAGATTGTAGACTAGTTGCAACAGTGGGCACCTAGGACTAAGCAATTATGTTGAGTTTCATACCATAACTTGTCGTTAGGACCCTGTTAGCCCTGGTGGAGTTGAGCCCCAGCTTGGGGGTGACCCATTGCTGAAAACTTATGAGAAATAGTGTCTATGGATAGGAGGAACGTCTAAGTCAAGGCCACAGTTGGTGAATTTTATAAAAGATAAGTGTTCTTTATGCACTTGTCTTGTTTACAGTGTATATTTGTCTATGTTTGACATATGTTAAATTCTTGTATGTGTTGCATATAAGTATTTGTTGTTATTTGGTTAAATGTTGCTTGTGCATATAATCCTATTTTTATAGCCGCTAATTGTAGATGTTCATGAGTATGTCAATTGATGCTAACTATGCCTATTAAGTTAACCTTGTGCTTTTGGTTATGAACCATCAAGAAGAGGATTGAGTGGTCAGTCCATACATTTGTAGCATGTGTGTTTCATGAGGTTGGAATGTGTGTGTGTGTGGTTATTTGACCCCACACACAATTAATTGAAGTAGTGGAATATGACACCTAGGTGGTTGTGCACACAATATTAATTGTACTGTGGTTGTCAGTATGTTAGTGCACGTCGTTGTTTGATTTAATTCAGATGCTTAAGATCGTGTTGTTAAAAGAGATTATTGCTTCCACTGTTATAAGTTGTGTGGTGCGACTCAGGCTTTGGTCAAGCACATTACTCCAAGTGATATTGTGCAGATTGAGTTTAAAGTAGACTTCACATAGTGTACTTTTACTGTAACATTGCTCAAGGGTATGATGGAAATGTCGCAGTTTGGTTGTTTCAGATCATGTGTAAGGTGGTAACGAGACTCATTGGTAGACTATGTATGTTGCAGAAGTTGAGGTTGGGTGATGTGGCCCAGCCTGGGGTGGCTTGGGATGTTACACACTATCAACTCCATCGTTTAGTTAGGGGGTCCTATAGTACGAACACGAGATGTTGGATACCTCACAAGTAGACTTGTTGAAGTGGTTCAACACATCGCAGTACATAGAATTTTAATGATGAATAAAAACGACTGGAATTTAGTTATGCTGTAAAACCTGTGACAAAACCCTTGTTTTATCTCTTTCATAGCGTTATCTCTGATACCACACATTAAATTTTCTTGAACCCTAGTCATGAAAATTAATTCCTAGTAAATCCTTGCTGAAATAAAATGCATATCTACTGAATAAAAGCACATTGAGATTCTTAAACAGAAAATTGTAGTGGAAGTAAAATATGAAACCAAACACCTACACACATATATGTTTGGATAAAAACCCCTAACGAAAAACCAACGACGAGATGATTTTATTATGGAAAATCAGGGCTCCCTTACCGGGATAATGGCCCACTAAGAAAATACAAACAACAACAAAACCTAGCCTGATTTCACCTGATAAAACCCTCTGCCCCTTTGTTCTCCTTTCCTACTTCCCATCTGGTTATATGACGGCCTGTACGACCCAACCGTACGTTGTATGGCCCCTATTGCGGGCTGTATGGCTTGTACGATTGTTACCTAGGGGTTGTACGACCCTTGTGGTTTCCTGCTGAGGGATGCATGACCTTAGCCGCATGATGTACAACCTATTTGGATGCTTTTGCGGGTTGTAAGACCCCTCTAGAAAATCTCTTGACCTCTTCCTTTCTTGGTATGACATGTTGGAAATTTCCTCGCTGTAGAAATTTTCTCTCTCGCTAAATCTGCAAAGTGAAATTCCTTCTCCACTCAAATGGGTCACTGACTCCTTGCACAATGTGTGCCTTCTCCTTTCCCTTGGCTGCCTTTTATAATATTGAGATGAGCCAAAAACCTAACCTATAAAGTGACCAATGGATGAGATTAAATCCCAATCACTCGAGATCAATGGCTAAGATTCATTTAATTAACTTAAATCACTAATCCCAAAAACTTAGGCATTTTATTTACTTAACCTCCATTAATGAGAAAATGACATTCACTTTAATAATTAAATTATTAAAGTGAATTTCCAAGGTTTGAGAGGTATTAATGATGACTTCCACATGTTATACACAAACCAATGTGGAAGTACCTATCCGAGCTACAAAACATTAACAACATGTACTGATAACCAATTTTGCATGCCCCAAGTCTTGGTATGAATACCATTGCTACATAGCTAAATAATCAAATTGATTTTAGTGTCTTCGATAATTTGTCATTTGTTAAAATGTTGGGAGTTAGAATTTGTTCTGGATCATAGTCTTGTTTAAGGTTTCATTCATTGTTGTAGTAGCAACAATGGAGTTTTTACTAAGAACCATGAACCC
This sequence comes from Picea mariana, assembly GCA_032191745.1. Classification (NCBI taxonomy): domain Eukaryota; kingdom Viridiplantae; phylum Streptophyta; class Pinopsida; order Pinales; family Pinaceae; genus Picea; species Picea mariana. The sequence continues at coordinate 19,169 of JASDQU011377018.1, forward strand.
TTGTTCCAAGTACTCATTAGTTTACATTTGAATTTTCACCTTTATTGCTCTTAACAATTTCCAGTTTTGATATCAATCCAACATTTGCTTGCCTATTACAACTTTCCTCCTTTGCTTCTCTCAACAATTTTCAATTTTGATTTGAATCCATGATTTGCTTGCCTAATGTTTAAAATTTCACTACTAGTGGAATTTGTAAACTAGCCTTTACAAAAAGGGACCAAAACACCAACTTCATCATTAGTGGCATTTGTATCTTATTAGAAAAGATACAACAAATTATTTGTTAAGAGCTAGATAAAGCAGCATGGTTTTTTTTTTTCCTCGAAAAAATTCGTAATTTTATTCATCCAAAAGGAGCCAAAATTACCTTCACAGGTGTAAGATGCACTCTCCCAATCCATGGGTAAAAGAGTAGAAAATAAGAAACCCGAAAGGGCCCAGAAAGACAACAAGGTCACACAGAAAATTTGTAATAACTGGTAAGATCCTGCAGCTCAAGCAAAAGAACCAAACTGCACGCCCAAGAAGGACCTCAAAGTGCAGATCCACAAATCCACACTGCACGCCCAAAGATGGACCTCAAATCTCTGTCCCAACCACTAAAGAAGCAAAAAAATCCAACAACCGCAACATCAAGCTCCAGATCTCATAACATGGACCCAAAACCTTGCCACCAAAACCTCAAGAAAGGGAGCCATCGAAGACCCTAGAAAGATTTGTTCAAGGGATAAACCCAAGCATCAAAGCAGCCAGATCGACCACCCATAATAGACCACGAGCCACACAAGAAGCGATGCACAAACCCCAAACCATCGGAAGCTAGGGCATCATTCGGCAATATCGAGCAACCTCATGGCAGGGCCACAAAAAACACCAGCAGAAAGGCGTCCACAAAGGAGGCGAACCAAGCAGGTTCACGTCCAAAGAGTAGGTGGCCACGAAAGCAGCGCACTGGAGCCTCCAGGGGGCAGAGAACACACCGAAAGTGGGGGCATCCACGAGAACGACACACCAGAGCCGACGGGGGCACACCAGGCAACCACGGGAAGATGCGGCCCGACAGGAGGAGGCACCCATGAAGACCTGCGGGAGGGGTTGTGACCAAGAAAACCCTAGCCGCAGAGCCCCTTTCAGCCCCCCAACTTCTTCTAGATAAAGTCCCATGTTATATGTAAAACCCCTTATTAATCCCTAGATATTGAATTATTACATTTATAGTGTTATAATTGTATGTCGGTTGGAACCCTTCATTGTACCCTTTCATTATAATTGTACCATTTGTTTTCTATATATATACCAAGGAGGCCTAGTCTTAGGATCATCTTATCTCATCTCATAATGTATTCTGAATTAGATATATTGTAACATGAGGTTTCCCCCTCGAAGTGGATTGTATTAATTGACGTTTTATCATTTTTAAGGCATTTGATCATAACATTTGGTATCAGAGCATTGATTCTATGGTTTTTGCTTCTCCAAGTGAGTCATCTTAGAATTTTCGCTATAACATTTTTTATGGGTCGATTCAAAAAACAAAACTTGGAGGTTAGTTGGATGACATATCATGGTACCTGTGGTAAAAATTTCAATTTCTGGGTCATTATACTTTCAGAGATATAACCTCTGAAAGATAGTTTTTTTTACTCATCCCGAATTAAATTTTAAACTAGTCATGTTGGGATTTTCACTATAACTTTTTTTTGGGAGGTTTCAGATAATGAAACTTTGTGGAGACTAAGAAGACATATCCTAGTACAATTTATCCAAATTGTTGAAAATATTGTTGTCATTGATTTCAAAGACATGGAGAAACTACATATGTCCAAGATAAACACTGCAAGATGAAGATTGTTGGAAATATTGTTTTTGGATTTTTATGCTTAGTTTGGATACCCTATCATTGAAGGCCTTTTTACTTTGCATACCTAGCTCAAATGGGAGAATATGTTATATGGTTGGAAATCTTATTCCGATACCTTTCCAACGATATATGACATTCCCTCTAACTCTATAGGAATGCAAAGATAGTATTTTTTCTGTCGGACAACCTAACCATAAAGTTCAGGTCGGTCGAGCTAGTATTTATAGGTTGGCCCTAAAAGTGAGTACATAAACACTATAAATACATGATAGATGTGCACATTTGAAGAGCATCCAAGCAAGAAGATCAAGTCTGAGGTGCGTAGAAGAGATAAGAGGTGCACAAGAGAAGCTAGAGAGTATCATTGGGGTCTAAAGGTGTGCAAGAGGAGTTTTCTTAGAGTTTTAAGGGTGCACTATGAAGGAATAAGTTCTATGATGCCACAAAGTGAGTTATTTAGAGGTTATGATTCTGCAGTCTGGGATTATATTTTGGGAATGGTGCTACGAGGTTCACTGAGGCATGAAGGTTAAATCTGACTAGGGTTTGAATCTATGTCTGGGGTATAAAGCAAAGAGAGGCGTTGGAGAGTGAAAGTTAAGGGTATGATGATGTTATGAAATACATGAAGTATGAAGCATGCAGGTGAAGTCAAAAGTACTCTATGTTTGAAGATTTTAGGTTGGTGCCTATACATGTCTTATTGAGTTGGTGCTCAACTGAGGAGATTGGTGTCTCTAGTAGGTTGGTGCCTACACAATATCTTGTTGAGTTGGTGCTCAGCTAAGGAGATTGGTGTCTACAAAATTTTATAAATAAAAGTTTTTGTGGTTTTCTCACACAAGGGTTTTCACGTTAAATTTTGTGTATTGTGATTTGAGTTTGTATGTGCTAATGAATGATTGATGAATGGTTAAATAAAGTAAAAAGTATCTTATATGTATTCATGCCCCCCTACCCCTTCTCAGTATAAACATAAGTTCAACAATTGGTATCAGAGTGGGTTCCTTTAGAAATCGTTTAACCATTGGAAGGAAGATCTCGTGAACATATGGACTCTAAGGATGGTCTCCCTAAAAGCTTATCTCCTTTGTTTGATGGAGCAAATTATGCCTATAAGAATGCATACATATTTGATGGCCCTTGGATTTGGTATCTCGGGATCAGTCACAACAGGTTATACAAATGAAGCTGTGAAGGAGTCAAGTGAACATAATGCAAAAACACTAGATGCCATCTTGAGTGGCCTATTAGATTCTAAGACTGTTAACATAATGCAATGTACATCAATCAAACAGATTTGGGACAAGCTACAAAACATTTATGAAGAGAGATCCAGTGATTGTTCCAGCTATGAATAAGACATAGAAGAAGCACAATTTGTGAGAAATCTCAAAGGGAGGACTTGGACTTGAAAAATACAAATAAAGGGAAAATAATGATGATGATGAAGAATCTCTCTCCATAACCATGGAAACAAAACCTGTTGATGAAGAAAATGAAGATAATCAGAAAGAAAAGCCATTTTTAGAGGAAGTGGATCTTGAAACATAACTTGTTAGTTCCTTAGAAGAAATAGACAAACTCAGTGGAAATAATATAAAGCAGAAGGAACAATTGCATAAACATGAAACTAAGGATAATGATATTGAAGAAACAAAGAAGACAAATATCATCCTGAAGAGTCAACTAGAAGAGACAAAAATGATAGAAGAAGTGGTGAGAAGTTAGTTGAAAGAAAATGAATAAAATTGCAAGAAGCTAGAAGTTGAAATAGTTTCCTTAAGAAAGGAACTAGAGAAAACATATAATTGGTTGAATATAAGCTTGAAGTTTCGAAAGAGTACTGGAATCTTAGATAATATTCTCAGTTGACAAAGGTCACCATTCATCAAGATAGGTCTTGGCTAAGACGAAAAACCAAAAACTCTCAAGGGAGATGAAAGCACTAAGGTCACAAAGCCATCAGAAAAGGAATACGAGGAAAATCCTAATAATTATGCTAACATTGTCAAAGGATCCATCAACAATGAAAGCAACAACAAGAAATGAAATGATGATCAAAATAAATTCGATTCTTCTCACAAGAACAACAAGAATGAGTTCAGAAGAGTTGTTCCACCAAGAAGGCCTTTCACAACCTGGTATTAAAATCTCTTCCTTGGCTATTGTTTTTTTTGCAATAATTTTGGTCATAAAGCAATAGATTGTAGATATTATACAAGAAGTGACCATGTGAGAAACAAAAATAAAGGTTCTTACAAGATCTCAAAGGATGATTATGTGAGCAACAAAACTAGAAGTTCTCATGGGTTTGCTAACCAAAAATACAATTTAGTTGCTCCTTGACTTGATTACGATATTGAATGTTATAAGTGCAATAACTATTGACACATAGCACTTGAGTGTTTGTAGAGAGGAATTTGAAGGCATAATTCCTCGACTCCTCTCTTATTGTTCTATTATATTTCTCTAGATTGAGAAAGTTGTTATTTGTGAATAGTTAAGGCATGGGAATGTTAATAAATACAAGAGAGTAAAATAGTTGGAATACATTTGTACTAATAGACACAATGAGAGATAACATGTGGTATAGTGCATATAGACATGCTAGAAGGTATATGATGTTGTTTATTGATTAAGGGTGTTGTGACACACACAATGAGTATGACATGATTATTGATGTGGTTGTTGATTGTTGTACGACTAGGAACGGTTGAAGATGTTGATAATATAGCTATCTATGATAGACAACCTCATGAAAATGATAAGGACAAGATCATGCTTGTCAAGAGGTTGATGAAGGGATCATGTGAGTTCACATGAGGCATTAGTTCATCTGGTAACATTAGAAATGTTGATGTAAACTATGCAGGTATACAAATTAGTCATGCCAATATAACATGTGATCTGAAAGGAATTGGGTAAGAATTCCTTCAGTCATACTTGATATCTTCATTGATATGTTTATAATAATGTTTGAATGCATGTATGTCATTGATACCCACGTGGGGTGTGGAAAATGAATGTAGCTTCTAATATGTAAAGATTGTTAGAATTTTTGTGATGCATTCATGAGTTAGTATGTCATGATTGAGTTGGTTGACATTAATAACTAGAGTGAATGAGTAATTACACTCATGTTATGAATTTGTATACCATGTGAAACCAAAA
>JASDQU011377019.1:18949-34715 GCA_032191745.1 Picea mariana
AAAGTCTCATGGTTGCAAAAAGGAAATCAGGTGAGTGTCACTAAACAGTGTTTAGTTGAATTCAAAATAGGAGGATACCATGATAAGATTTTATGTGATGTTATTCCCATGGATGTCTGTCATGTATTGCTGGGTAGACTATGGCAATATGACCGAAATGTGATTCATGATGGGAAGATGAACACCTATACACTAGAGAAGAATGGGAGAACCCATAAGTTGCTTCCAATAAAGGATAAAGAGGTGAAGCCGGAAGTAAACAGCACAATACTTCTCATGAGTGGGAAGGAGCTTCTCACAGAGATGGAGAAGAAAGAAGATCCACAATTCTTTGTGGTCAGGAAACCAAGAATGTTCCTGACTAGCACAAGAGTGGATGACCTACTAGATGAGATTCAGGAACTGCTGGGAGGGTTCGCTGACATCATCATGGATGAAATACCTCATTCGTTGGCACCGATGAGGAGTGTGAGTCATCACATCGACCTCATACCGGGAGCCAGTTTGTCGAATAAAGCTACGTAGAAATTGTCGCCTCAAGAGAATGAGGAGGTTAAGAAACAGGTCCAGGATTTATTGGACAAAGGACTGGTCAGGGAAAGCCTGAGTCTATGTGCTATTCCGACAGTACTAAGTCCAAAGAAGGATGGAGGCTGGAGAATGTGTACAGACTCCAGAGCGATTAACAAAATCACCATCAGGTACATATTTCCACTACCGAGAATGGATGATCTGATGGATTGCCTAAGTGGGGAAAATTATTTCTCAAAGATAGATCTCAAAAGTGGATATCACCAGATTCGCATGAGAGAAGGTGATGAATGGAAGAAAACATTCAAGACAAACGAAGTTTTGTATGAATGGCTGGTCATGCCATTTGGCTTGACAAACGCACCGAGCACATTCATGAGACTGATGAATGAAGTCCTGAGGGAATTCATCAAAAAATTTGTAGTCGTATATCTGGATGATATATTGATCTACAGTAAGACAAAGGATGAGCATTTGAAACATTTGGCCATTGTGATGAGGAAGCTACAGTAAGAGAAGTTGTTGGTCAACATGAAGAAGTTCTCCTTCATGAAGACAAAGCTCATTTATTTGGGTTTTGTTGTTTCATCCAATGAGTTGAAGATGGATCCTGAGAAGGTGGAAGTGATTAAGAAGTGGCCATCACCCAGAAATGTTTTCTAGGTGAGGAGTTTCCATGGTTTGGATAGTTTCTACCGAAAGTTCATTCGAAATTTCAGTGGGATTAGCGCTGCAATGATGGACACAGTGAAGAAGCGGCATAAGAGTTTTCACTGGACAACAGAAGCTGAGAAGAGCTTCAATCTGTTGAAGTGAAAGATTACAGAGCGACCATTGTTGGTGTTGCCCGATTTTCAGAAGACATTCCAGGTGAAATGTGATGCGAGCGGATATGCTATAGGAGCGGTCTTGAGTCAGGAGGACAAGCCAGTTGCATATTTCAGTGAGAAGCTGGATGACGCGAAGCTGAAATACTCCACGTATGATAAAGAGTTTTATGCAATCATACAGGCATTAAAGAAGTGGAGGCATTACTTGATCCCAAAAGAATTTGTATTGTACAACGATAATCATGCATTGCAGTTTGTGAGTCAACAGGAGAAGTTGAATCAGAAACATGCAAAATGGGTAGAGTACATGAAGAATTTCACATTTGTGATAAAACACATTTCAGGAACTGCTAACAAAGTGGCTAATTCTTTGAGCATAAAATGTTTGTTGCTGCAGGAATTTTGAGTCAAAACCTTGGGTTTTGAAAATCTTAAAGACATGTATGAAGGTGATGCAGATTTCGGAGAGGCATACGAGGCAGCTGAGAATCCAGTTCTCAGAGACTAGAGCTTGTGGATAGATTACATGATCCAGGAAGGATTGTTGTTCAGAGGAAATCAGCTGTGTATTCCGAATTGCTCCATGAGGGAGAAGTTGCTGAAGGAGAAACACAGTGGAGGCTTGGCAGGACATTTTGGTCATGACAAAACATTCGCGAAGTTGACTGGATCGTATTTTTGGCCGGGCATGCGAGAAAATGTAAAGAGGTTTGTTGACAGGTGTCGAATTTGTCAACATTCGAAGGACCGGAAGCAGAATGCCAGTTTTTATCAGCCATTACCCATACCTGAGAAGCCATGGGAGGCAATTAGCATGGATTTTGTATTGGGTTTACCGAGAACGCAGAGAGGGGTTGATTCCATCTTTGTGGTGGTGGAAAAGGTTTTCGAAGATGGCACATTTTATTCCATGTCAGAAGACCAGCGATGCAACGCACATCACAAACTTGTTTTTCAAAGAGATTGTTAGACTTCATGGATTGTTAAGAAGTATAGTCTCGGACAGGGATACAAAATTCATAGGTCATTTTTGGAGGACGCTATGGAAGAAGCTAGGGAATAATTTGACTTTTAGTTTATCTTACCATCCACAGACAAACGGACAAACCGAGGTGGTCAACAGAAGTCTTGGAGACTTGCTGAGGAGCTTGGTAATGGAGCACCATAGCAGCTGGGACAACATATTGCCATAGGCAGAGTTTGCGTACAATGATTCTGTGAATCGGAGTATAGGCAAGAGCCCATTCTAGATTGTGTATGGTACACAACCGATGGGAGTTTCTAAACTCAGGGATTTAGAACAAACTGCAACTAGCAGTGCTAGTGCAGAAGAATTCATTGAGGCGATGAAAGAACTACACGACAAGGTGAAGCAGTGATTGCAAGATTCAAATCAGGAGTACAAGCGCAGAGCAGATCAGCATCAAAGACAACTTCAGTTTGAAGTTGGGGATCTTGTTCTGGCACATTTGAGGAAGGAAAGGTTCCCAAGGGGAACATACAATAAACTCAAGATGAAGAAGATCGGACCATGCAGAGTCCTGAAGAAATTCGGAGAGAATGCATATGAAATTGAGTTGTCGGAGGGCATCGGAATATCTCTGATATTAAATATTTCATATTTATACCCATACAGGGCTGGAGAAGCAGAAACTGGAACTGAGGAACCAGTGGTCTCGTGGCAGAAGCAATTACCAGTAGCAGAAAAGCCACAGATGGAATGCATATTGGATAAGCGCGTGGGAAAGAAGACTAGATGAAAGCAGTATTTTGAGTATCTAGTAAAATGGAAAAATCACCCAGTCGAAGATGCTAGCTGGGAGAATGAAGCGACGATACAAAGGCATGGACACACCATGCAGGAGCTCATGGACAGAAGCCCATGAAATGTTTCAAGCAAGGGAGTATGATGCAGGAGCATCGCCCACGTCAAGCGAGCCAGTGCGAAAACATGAGACAACTGTTCAAGACAGCATGATACTTTTTGAATTTCACCTTGTTATTGTTGCGCCAAACATTAATGTGGGAATTTAATGAAGCACAATTTATATATTGTAAATGGACCTTGAGTGGATAGCTCTCGTCTTGAGGTAGATAAGGCATTTAATAGATTTAATGAAGGTAGATAGGATTTTAATTTTAGATTTGATAGCTTTAGAATTGTGAGGGAAAATGGATCTAGACACCCTCCTTTGTATCATTGTAATATTAGTAGCATTCAGAAGAGAATAGAAAGTAGAGAAGTGTATGCAGAACCTCCATGTACAGACATTGAATTAATAAGAGAAAGATTTGATTCAATTCCATGGTTGTGTTACTCTCTGTGTATTTTGATATGCTCGTGATTGTTTGTTTCTTGTCATACATTTTATTTTACATGATGTGTATGTGATTTCATGGTTGAAGTGAAGTCTGTGAAAACAAGGAGTTAGTTTCAATTGTTTCTCTATCCTGAACCAAAGAATTCCTGCAAGGAGTGCAGTTGAAATTTGTCCACAAGGAGTGCGTGACTGCAGGGTTCAGATAGAGGTAATTTTTGTTCTAAGCTCTCAGAAGTGCAGATTTGGCACTGGAGCCATGCAAGACATGCGCAGGCTGGATGAAGACTCAGAGTTACGATTCTGAGCGAAAGGGAATTAGGACTGTTGTTGCTGCAGGTGAGCGTGCAGAGTCGAGGAAGCTTCAATACTTAGTCGTTATTGAAGATTTGCCGCAAGGAGCCATGTAAGGAGCTTTTGGAAGGAACTCGAAGGCTGGATGAAAGCTCAGGAGGGATAGAACTTCAGAGTTGGTGGAAGGGTGGTGGAGAAGTTGCATGAGCAAGTTGAAGAAGCAGCATCATAGGTTAACGAACGAGTCTCGTGGAGAGACCCTTCTACTAGTGGATTGCGTAAGGAGGAAAGTGGACGTGAATTCTACAGTGCTAGCGGGAGAAGCTCGAAGTCCGGGAGAGCAGAGGCATCGATCGGTATCATGGGGAGCGTGACTCTATTTGCGGATCGGGCATATCGGCATTTCACGTGAAAACGATTGGAAAATTTGATCGTGGAGATCGCGAGGTGCGAAGTTCCAAGAAATTTCGTAGATCGTGGAGACCACAAGGGTGGTGACATGGTAGGTGATATTGGGAAATTGGGTCTGGGAAGTTGAAGGGCCTAGTGATTGGTTTCATGAGTGGTGAGGATGCAAAAAGGTGAGATAGAGAGCTCATCGGAGTCTCGGCGCCTCGAAACATCGGGACTCGGAAGGTGGAGGGAGTAGTGTTGAAGGTCGCGAGTGGAGAACTTGCGATACAACGAGGCTGCGACAAAAGAACCGAAGTTCAGATAGATGAAAGGAAGGTCAACATCGACCGAGGTATCGGATTCTGGGGATCCAAAGGGGCAGTGCTTGANCGCGAGCGCTTATCCCTCGAGAGGAAGTAGAGAGGATCAAAGCTGAGAGAACCTATGGGGTGCAGAATTCCCGATTGGGAATTATAAGAACCATTGAGTTCTTCGGGCCAAAAAGAAAGAAGGTCCCGAGGAGAGCGGTCGCGCTTGTGAGGAGTGCGGTTGCGTCAATGGGCAACAATGACCTGTGAATGGGGCCAATGTTCAATTGTTTTCAAAATGTTTCTTTATTCACTGAAATTCGACATGGATAGACTTTTTGTATGCCTTGACGATATGGGAGGGTTTCCAGACTCAAACATCACTCACACACCAAACAAAATCCAACCTGTTCCTTAGGCACAATTGTATGTACAATGTGAAATTTGTAATTCCTTACACTTTTTGTGATGAAATCTCCACATGAAGGATTCATTGTCACCATCAATCAATGCTCATATTATGATTCACAACCACATTTGACCAAATATTATGTATCACCTTTAGTGGATCATACATATATAGTCTATCCTTGCTATTTAGTTGGAAAAAACTCCTTCACAAGTGAATTGTGTGGCCACTTCCACCATTTTTTTAATATCAACTCCCATAAATAATGAGCCTTTGACTCATTTTCATGACTTAGGGAGATAGATTAAAACTAGAAATTTATCCTTAAGGGTAACAAATCCAATTTCACCCCCTATGTGCAAAAGTGTCAGGTCTTACTTCTTTGACCATGATATTTACTAACGATGATAAATTATTAGAGGCCACGACCGTTTTATATAGTTCTTAGGATAACCTCCATAATGGATCTCCTATTGAATTTCACCCTAGGTCTATCTACTCCACTACTATCATTCCCTTATACTCTATCCCTTTGATAATATTGATCATTTTGATTCATCTCTACCAACAACACCTATGACTTGAAGAAGATACCTTGGATTAAATTTCCATACTTAATATTATTGATATTTCCATCAAACGAGATGTTGTCAAACTATTTCATGTTGACATGAAGCATCTAATATGACTTTCCAGTTTTTCTTTTGGGTGTAGGACAATGACCTTGTGACCTTTGTTCCCAATAACTACATCCTCCTCATTGACCTTTTTCTTACCTTTCTTAATGGATGGAATACTAGAGACATGTTAAATTTTTAATAAAAAGGGGTTCAACATTTACTAGGATCCAAAATCAATAATGGTTCAACATCTAGTTAACTTTTTAAGAAAAAATATGTTTATAAAAAAATTGATATAATTGATATGCTATGTTGATTCAAAACAATTCTTATTATGCAAGAGCTAGTCATCCAAAGTAGGAATGTATACATGAATGTTAAGACTATACAATTATTACTTGTTGAAGTTCTATATGAAAATACAATTCAATTGAGCCATTCCATATTCTCATGTAAGACTAGATTGGGATGTCCATGTTCAAATTCCCCATCTCATAGATCTCTCCATCTAGAGTTCATTTTTAAGAAAAAATTAAGAATGTATCTACCCATATGTGAAATGTTAGAATGTCATACTTTCCATGTCAAAATAGAGTCGCAAGAAAATGTAAATCCTCTCTAGATAAAATCATCCTAATACTTAGTAAGAGTTGAAACCACCATCTTACTTGCTTCCCAAACTATTTGAATTAGTGAAAAAGAACCACCAATCCTGAAATCACTTGAAGCAACATTCACAACATTGAGGGTGAAAAGTCTGTTTATTTTGGATCTAAATTTTCCTTTAGAAATTATGTATTAGGTCAATATTTTTCAAGGTTATTCACCAATCATTGAAATCACTATCTGCTTTCCTGACATGCTTCCTCCATGAAAAAATATATTAGTTTGTATGAGGCCTTTTCATTTTTTAGGAAAGGAAAAGATGCTCCTGGAACCATTAATGACAAATCATGGTCCACCACATTTTTAGAGCATAAAAAACCTCTAAGCACTCAAGTTTCTACATGTCTAATTTTGGAAGAAAAAGGAAACCAATAGCGTACATAATAAATGTGCCTTTCTTGAATATTTCCTCTATAGCCATGATTTTACTAACAAAATGCATGTCTCTAAATAATTAACTATTAAGTTTTCATTAAAAATTTAATAGACACCAAACCTACATAGAAGACTGGGAAACATTTATATCGAAAAAAATTACTATGTATATAGTGATACTACCATTTCTCATGCATTGTTGGGGATGATTCAACCAATCCAATTTCCCCTCCACTCTAGTCAACCAATTGTTCTATTTCAAATCACTCACCACTACTTGCGCTACAACATAATAATTATCTAAGAATTATAAAGTACCTTCAACTAAAAATTATAAGAGAGAAATATAAAGAAGATAGCCATGTATAAAATGGTTCTTGATCACCTTACCACTTCTTGGAATATTAATACAACATATTCAACCTTGAGCTTGGAAAAGCTCTAAAAGATAACCAAGTGCATCAAAAACAATGAAATAAACTTAAAGGGGAAAGTGAGTAGACTTTCCTTATATATTTGTGCAAGATAGTTACATCACATAAGACATCATTAACCAACACAAAATAAAATGCATTGTGAAAAAGTTTCCACCATCTAAAGAAATCATACTCCAAATCGGGTTATGATAACATATAAAATATGGGGAATCGATCTACCCTATCATAAACCTAGTCAAATTTAATACTAGAGCAATGATTTTTCCAAATCCCTTTTCCCATTCAACAAATATTTAATGGATTTTAAACATGGTGTCACGAATTGGACTACCTTGAATGATTTTATTTTTTAGGTCTTACAATCTGACAAGAAACACACTTCTTTCCTAGAGTTACAACTTTAGCTAAGTTATTATAAGACACAATGGTCATGAGAGGTAAACTGAGTCAATAAAAACTAGGGTTTGTTCTCGTACACACCAGGGTTTGAATTCTTAAAAAAGTGACATGTTTTCCCCTCATGGGAGAACATACACTCATAAGGGTCATGTTGATTAGGAAAAATCATAAAGGTTGTTTTCTTAGCATGGGTGGTCACACACCCTTATAATAAGTCTATGGAAGCACATGCCTCACACTAGGTTGTTAGTGCTCACCACTTAGATAAAGGTCAAAGACATATAAAGAAATATAATAGGGCACCATGAGGTAATAATGTCTCTATTATATTATCTCTTACGAATGCAATTTATCAAACCTTGACTTTGGAATCCATTAAGTTTTTCAATGTGAAACACCTTGTGCATTGTGCATAGAAACCATCCAAACCTAGGGATTTAACATTTTTATTGTTCTATATATATTCAAGAAGTTCCTCTATTGAAACATATTAGCAAAGAATATCTCACATAGTTCTCCATACCTTGTAAATAACTACTTTTTGACAATCCTCTCATGCAACTTCAAGACTTTATATAACAATATTTTTGACAAAAATGATTTGGAAGTCTAGCCCAAAATTCTTATTATTTTTATCTAAGTATTAGTGAGAATACCATGATTATTAATCAACCCAATCATGATATGTTCATACATATCTTTATGCTCAAGATATCCAAAATAAAATATGGTAGGTTCATGACCTTCTTTGATACACTGGAAATGGGAATCGATTTTTTTTTCATGGCCATGACATTCCTCTCTCCATGTAATAATGTATTCTACGTTAATGCTTATTTTAGAAGTTTCACATCATAGTTGTATCGTTCTCTTCTTTTTATTGATGCTTCAAATCAATACAAACATATGCCTAGGACTTGTTCTTATCCCCAACCATTACACGGGCTTGTGACTTTCACTTAGCCCCAACCACTATTTCAAACATTGATATACAACAAACATGAGCACAAATACACATGAGTGATTCAATATTAGTAAACATTTTAGTGACCCCACACTTTCACAAACCCAACAATCCCTTTTTAACCTTATGTCTAGATTTGTTTATATACATCATACATTTAATTTATTACAATATAGGGTTATAACATATATAATTTTAATTTAATTTATGTAATAATAATTTAATTTATTATGTATATGTTATAACATATATGTTATAACATATATAACATATATGTTATATATGGTATAAAATATATAACATATATGGTATAGCATATATGTTATATATGTTATAAAATATATAACATATATGGTATAGCATATATGTTATAACATATATAACATATATGTTATACCATATATGTTATATATGTTATAAAATATATAACATATATGCTATAACATATATGTTATATATGTTATAACATATATAACAAATATGTTATAACATATAAGAAACAAAGACATGGCTGCATCCATTAAACCCTTGACAAAGAAACCCAAGACAGTGCCTACCCTCAATAGAGAAACCGCACAGAAGCTTGGACATACAATGAAAAGCTTGGAATCTTGGATAGATAGCAAAAAGAGACACGATGACCTCACCAAAGAGACAAAGACTGTTCCTGTGAACTCACATGGAATCTTGGACAAATAGCGACAAGACACACGATGACCTCACCAAATTAGAGCAACAAAGACCAAGGATGATTTTAAGGATGTAAATTTATATTAAAATGTAGAAACATGGGCTAATCTTCTAGTCCTTAATATGGAAAATGTAAAATTTTTAGCGATAGTTTTGTAAAAATATTCAAATTTCTAAGGATTTTATATACTTTCTATAAAATTTTGGCAATTTTTAAGGTAAAATAATTTTATTCTATGGAGTTTGGATGAATCATTCTTAGAAAAAATGGAAATTAGTGAATCTTTTTTTGGGAAAAACCATGGAAAATTATCCCATTTGCGAAATTTAGCCCCTAAAATCATCTATGACAAAGACCAAAAATGTCTTCCAAATCGGTAATGTTTCTAACCCTAAGCAATTTTAGGATAGAGATGAAATTTTATGATAAATATGTGTAATATCGATAATAGTTCTCGGTTCAATAACTTGAAAGAATTTGTCTCCACAAGTGTAGCTCATCAATCTACAATCATATAATAAACTAGGTTTAGGTTGTAGTGTTCACCATCTATACATAACACTCTGATCCAAAAACAACCACCAACAAACCCCATCCCAAAAAAATATAGGTTACTCAAAGCACTACCATTGCAAGCCATGATAACTCATTCCTTTGAAACATTATATGACTGAAATGTCCCCATAAGGCTAACACAAATACATTCATATATATTTGTAGAAAAAATTAAAACTTAAAACCCAAACTTAAAATAATGTGAGAACTAAACTATAATACTCATTTGTGTGATGGTTTACCAATGAAACTATCTCAAATTATTATTTTAGGTTGATCACTATTAGTAAAATGACCTCAAAGTATTATTGAAAATTTAGTAGAGCCAATTTATAAGTCTCTTGGTGAATATAAACCTCTTAGTTTTATCACCCAACTAAAAAATTTGTGTTATGTAGTGTAGCCTATGGATTGTTGGATTATTCTCGTCCACAACTTGGGTTATGGAGACAGATGCACTAACAATGGTAGAAGGGGGATGTAGGTCTTGTGATGTAGGTGGATATTCTAGATGAGAGTGAACTTTCAATTCAAAAACCCAACCTACCCCTACTTGCTCTAATACAAAATCCCTTACCTAGTAGAAACCACAAATTCTTGTATACATCATAGCTTAGCCATTATTCTATGCATTGGCATCTTTGGCCTAAATGACCCCTTTAGCCTAAATGATGAATGCATATAATTCCATGATTTGATAAGCCTAAGATGTAATTCCCAATGGGGTTCCTCTTTTCTCTTTTTAATATAAAGAAGCTTATACCATAGGCTTTGACATCTTGCTCATGAATTGTTATTGTATTGGGTTCATGTATGTATCAAATAGGGATTGTAATCATTATGGAGCCATCAAATGAGCCTTCTAAATGCCTTGAACACCATTTCTTATCTCACCACCAAGAAATATGTCATTACATTTAAAATAATAGGGATTTATTCCTTAGTGGAGTCACTATATGAGTAATAGAATTTTCAAAATGCTCACTCTTAAATGTTACAACTTATATACTTACCTTAATAAATGGATTTTTCTATTGATGATGATGCCAATTATTAACTTCAAAACAAAACTACAAAATTTCAAGTCCCCAACACCAATTAGGGAAACTCTAGTCCATCTAAGGGGATACTGTTGGCAGCCAATTCAATTTTTTCCATTGTCTCATAAGCTGCCCACACCAATGTTTCACAAACATTGATTTTTAGTGGCAATTTTCATATGAATGACGATTTGATTCTTTGCGCCTTTCCGCACGCCTATCTTCGCTAAGTCTTCACGAGTGTAAGCATGAAGATTTCTCCTTTCAAGGTCAAATTTCGATCATTATCTGAATTGCCGATATCTTTTGTGTCACTATGCATATTGTGCCTATATTTTTATTGATCCTTACATGATCGGCAATATCCTTTGATCGGTTTTCACACTTTGATCGATTATATAACTCGGTTTTATTGAAGACATTTTGCCTTTGGATTCGCATTTTATGACTTGCCTAAACATTGATTCATTGAATTACATGGGGGTAATGATTTATCTTTTATGATCCCTATTGTTGATCCTTATCATAGCTCTTGGCATATCAATTTATGCAATATCAATTTGATACCTTGGTATACTCATTGGACATCCTTATATCAATTATGTGATTGGGTTTCATTGTATTTGTAATGCATAAATATTTGGATTGGTTTCTTATTCGACCCACTCAACCTTTGGTTTCATAAGATATATGGATATTCATGCATATCTTTTTAATATAATGCCTATGGCTATTTTTGTAACTATTGGTATGATCGACACATTGGTTAAGCTAAGGATATCGGTGGGTACATTGGCACATAGTTGAGTTTGGGGATATTACAGCTGTAAACGCCTGCCTCCTTACCAAAAATTGAGCTATTCTTCACTTGTTACGCTCATGCTCGCTAATATGATGGTTTCCTTAGATTCATAAATCATACTGAAGTAACTCTGGTCATTTGTTTTGATATGGTTTGACATTTTCATAGCTAGATCTGAATACCTCTTTATTTAGGCGACCTGTGAAAGTTTCTGGCGTTTCTAGGGTTTCCCATCTATACTTTTATTGTTGTTTGGAGGATTGTTCTCGTGGCCAGGATCGATGCAAATTTTCTGAAGTCAATTGTTGATATCAATTCTTTAAGTCTGGTGACACATGTCCCAGTAAAGGCAAGATGTTTAAAATTTGCATCTACATTTATTCTGTATCTGAAATAGCAAATTGAGTAATGCTCTGCATCTCAGAAGTCCACAGGTAATGACTGGAGATATATTTTCATCTGTATATATGCTACAAAATTGCTATATCTGTGTCTAAAGAGCTCAAGTGCGTTAAAGCCATGGGTTCCAGATCTTCTTATCGCTGTATCCTCTTAAGCAAATGTTCTTTGCATTGATGGGGGTTTGGATGGTGTAAAGTCAAAACAGGGATTTGATGACTTGGCTATAGATGGCGATATAGAAGAATACCTCGGATCCAGGAAAAAGGACTTGAAGAATTTCAAAGAAAACCTTCTTGTGTTTTTGGACAGTCTTATCCTTGAGTGCCAGGATAGACCTCTGTTTGATCAAGTATTCATGGAGAAATGTGTAGATTATGTCATTGCTCTTTCGTGTACTCCTCCAAGGGTTTTTTGACAGGTTACGACTTTGGTTGGACTCCAGCTTATGACATCGCTTGTTACTGTTGCAAAAACACTTGGTGGACAGCGTGAGACTACACAATGTCAATCAGATGCTGTCTCGGAAGATATGAAGGCAATGAGTTCAATCACGTTTCTGTCATCTTCTCTTGAAGCTTGAAAAGCTGCTAGCATACTGCGATCCAAATCCATACCCATATTTTGACAAGAATGTAAAGGAGCCACATTGTTATTTTTGTGGGGACTAAAACTGAGGAAAAACATTTCTGTTGACATGGCTGATTTGGAGGATGAGTTCAGGCTTTACCTCAGCAATGGATGTGAAGGCCGACCAGGATGTGATGTTCATCTGACCTTGCTCAATCGTTTTCAGTTACTATCTTTTGCGCATTCCAAATCATCGGAACTCAGACAACACTCTAAACCATACTGGACAAATGAAAGCTATAACTAATATCGTAGAATTCCTAGATACTCTCAATATTATCTACTTTATGTTGTTGGCTACATAGCAGTTGACAAGGAATCCATAAATCATGTTGGGAACTAAAAGGGTTCTACTTTAGTTAGACTAGTGATTTAATTTCACAGGATGTGAAATCGAAGAAATTTTGGCCTGTATCTGGGAATGCAAATTCCATGCACATAACTTTTATTTTGAAATCATTGTTGCAGTCTAAATTTGAAAATTCAAAACAAGCAGAGTATGTTATTAAAGCTCGCTTACTCGTTTAAAAGATTGGAAATGTATAATTTCTATGCTTTGAACTTACAGAGAAAGATGCCACAAATCATGTTCGTGTTTTATGTGCCTCTATGAAGAAGGCAGTAGCAGAGAAGATCGTTCCTACTGTTGATAACCATAAGCCTTCACTTAGCAAATCTCAGAAGGAGGTACTAGACAATAATAAATGAAAAGTAACAGCAGGTAGAATGAAGCATTATCCACAGATGTTGAAGAATTATTTAGCAGACAAGGTGAAGGTATCATCAATAGTGGAAATTATCATGCATATGAAGCTTGAGCTTTATTCACTCAAACGTCAAGAACAAAATTTCATGACTTTGCTTCAGCTTATAAAAGAATCATTTTTCAAACATGGGGAAGCAAACACTTTAAAGTCATGTGTCAAGGCAATCACATTCTGTGCTAGTGAAATCCAGACAGACTTGCAAGATTCTACCCATACTAAGTTGAAGGAATTGGAAGATGAGCTTGTTCTGAAGCTCAGATCTGCCATAAAACAAGCAGGGGTATCTGAAGATGAGTACTCCTTGACAGAGGAAAAGAAGGCAACAAAAGTGGTGTAAAGCAAAGGATGGATTCAGGTCTAGTTGATTTGGACCATGATGAACTTGGCAATAGTTCAATTTCTGATTGCCTAGAAGCAAATGATGCCCATGTCATTCAGAGACTTCTTAAAATTAATCCTACAGGATCGTGTAAAGGCTCTAAACTAGTGTGGCATAACTATCTATACAGATTTGGTGTTAGAGGTGCTTGCTAGACATAAAAATGATTGGAAGGTTGCTATGTTTTTCTTTGTGTGGGATTCTCAACAGCCTGGCTACAACAATGGCACAGAGACCTCAATTCTAGATGGATTTTGGTGTATTCATTTCAAAGATTTACTTGATTTTTGTTTTGATTAAGATAGACTCAATTAAGATTCGGTTTGTTCTAATTTAGAATGGCAGTTTTGGTTTGTTTTGATTTAAATATTTTGTTTTGTTTTAATTAGTAATCAAATATTTATTTAAACATATTGCAGTTAGATTTGGATTAAAAAGAGTTCTGTTTTAAGATTGGATTAGCTACAAAATCGTTTGGTTCTGTTATGTAGTCATAAAAGTTGATTTTTTTGATGATTTTGCAACTAAAATATCATTTAAACTTGTCCATTTTTGTCCTTGTTCAGGTACTTGCGAATTTCAATGACCAATGGGCAAGCTGTGGTTGTTTGAGAGATATTTTAGTGATACAGTCCTGTTATGGGTTGTTAGCCTTAGTCAGTTTTGGGAGATATCCTCCCAGATTTTTGTGAAGCAGTTTTAACTTCCACAAGGATGTTTTACCTTGGGAAAAAACTTATAAATGCTGTTCATTTTGTAATAATAAGAATCCTCAGTTGGGGAGAACAAGGATATGTAACTCTTATTCAAACTGGAGCAGAATTGATGCATTGTTATAGCTTTTGCTTTTCAATTTATCGACACTTTGTTCCAAGTTTTGTATATCATTCTGCCTATGGTTTAGTATCACTTTGTTGTCTAAATCAAATACAAGTGATATAATTTCTTATTTTTATACATATCTTGTTGCTTCCAAGGAAATAAAGAACGTAACAGTTGTTGATTCATCTTATGAATGATAGCTTTGTCTTCTTCGTAGGCTGAATTGTTATATAAATTTTCTGCATTATAGGTTTCCCTTTCGCAAAGATTTATCATCATAAAACTGTTATGATTTCTTTCTTGTTTGTCCTGTAACATACTTCAGGAAGCATCACAGCTGATCCTTTGCGAGAAGCTTGAGAGCTAAATGGTGTGAATTTCTTCCTCCAACCAGCTTACGAAGCCATCATACACAGGGTAGACTTGGAGCGTATCCAGGTCAATTAGTTAGGTGTTTACTGTTTATGTTAAATAGTTTAATATAAAAATTAGCTTAATTAGATTTATATTACATTGTTTAATATCAGTAAGATAGATTAGATTGTTTAATTTCAGTAGTTTTTGTTTCCTTTTCATAAAATATAAAAGATAAAAAAGAGATTCTTGGCTGTCTTAGGGCAGCGAACACACGAGTTTTGCAGGTTTTAATCAAATCTGTAGTTTTTCTATAGTGTACATTTGTGAATAGGGAATAACCTGGCTGACAATTAAGTAGTTGATTTAAGTTATTATAATCATAGTTAGTATATTGTGTAAATAGGTAGTTAGTAATTCATAGTTAGATTAGTATAGTTGAGTTAAGTTTATTTTATTAGTTTCTAGTTTCCTTAGTTTAGATTATTTAGCTTAAATCACTTTCTCTTTGGTTCCCTTAGGAGACCTTAGAGCGGCCAACGGAGCCGTTAAACTCGTCAGGGTGGTCCATACCAAACGGCTTGGGTTATTTAGACAACCCCGGACCGGTTCCACTCTTCCAGTTGACGGATGGACTATTTCGCCCGTCAACAAATGGCGCTAGAAGGAGGTCCAACTGACAAGATGGCCTTGTAGGAGCCTTTATTTCAATTTTATTCAATTTCCCCCATGGCTCCCCAAACCACTGTGTTGGAACATGCTTTCAACTTCTCATTACCCGAT
>JASDQU011377021.1:3147-24205 GCA_032191745.1 Picea mariana
TTTTTTTTTTTTGGGGGGGAGGGGGGGAGACATTATCTTTTCATTGTCTTACCTTTCATCATTATCCCATCACCACCCTTGTTCCATGTGACTCATTACATCATCCTACTCATGAGCTCATTGTACATAACCTTGTTGAAGAATGAAGAGAATGATGTTACACGAGCCCTATTATTGCTACACAAGAACCAACAATAGGTAGTCCTTTTGTTGCCACACAAGAACCAACAATAAGAAGAAAGAAAAGGCATTTTTGTTGCTCCACAAAAACCTACAACATAAGAGGTTGTTGCAGAAGCCATTCCCACAAATGTATGAGTTCATTTTCATGGTTTGTTGATACATCTCTTGGCCCAAATTTTGAAAAGTTGTGAGTTACAAAGTTACCATCAAAATAAATCAGGTTGAGATTCTTTGGAGGATACATCAGGTCTAATGTGTGGATTACAACCATGATGTGTTATAAATTTTATAGATATCCAAAAATTATCATGGTTGTTGTCTGCCAGTAACAATTTACAGGGACATTTTTAGAATGCCAAGGAGTGTAGATAGAGCCCCTCCAGGAGGAAAATGAGTAGTCCTTTAACAACCCATAATTGGTAAATTCTAAGGCATTAGACATTGTTGTTACACAATAACCAATATTTCCCAACCATGAAGAAAAAAAAATAGTCAAGGGAATTGTTGAGACTTAGAGGGTGGATGACATTGTTGTTACACAAGAACCAACATTTCACAACACCGAACAAATTGCTGAATGGATTGCATAGACTTTGGACGGTGAGGAACAAAGTAATGAAGCCGATACACAAAAACTTGTTGGAAGAATTCCTGATACACAAGAACCATCAATTTCATATGAAGAAACGATTCATCCTAAGAAATAAAAGAGCCTGCATCATGTTATTGATGTTGATATTAACATTCTGATTGTAGAAGTTGAAAAATGGAAGAAAGAGGCCTTGCTGCTTAGGCAAATATCCGTTGATAGTTCTACCTTCTTTGCGTGAGTACATGCAAAAGTTCAAGTGTGGGGGAAAAGTAGGGGTCTTTGTGCATTTAACGAAGAAAAACGAAATCAAGTTGATGGCCAAGAACACAAATTTTGTGAAAAGCACTTCAATGAGAGGAACACGCACAAAAACTTTAAGGTAATTTCAGTGCATGGTTTTAGAGAAATTAAGCAAAATCACCTACAAACAATTTTCCTTTCTATGGAAATAAGGGACGTGGGTATTGCTGATTTTTGGTATGGAGAAGACATTAAATGGTAAAAATTGGCTCACCAAATTTTAGAGAAACCCAGTTCGTATTTTGCAAGAAAATAGTTTATTAAGTTTGTTTTTACTCTTGCAATAGTTTGTTGTTACTCTTGTAGCAGCTTATTTGCTTACAAATATCTTGGATTTTGTGATCTGGCTTGGTGAAATTTTTGGAAAATAGAGGCATTAAAAGGTGATAAACACATTCACCAAAGATCTCCTTAATTTATATTTCCATTTGCATGAAATTTCAATTTCTTTGAATCTGCTACAACTCCATTGGAATTTCTAAGAAGAACTTGAAGGATAATTTTAAAGAATGCACACATATTGTAGCTAAAGAAACAAATTTCTAAGACAATATACATGTTGCCACCAAAAAAACAATGTTGGAAATGTACACAACAACCAATGTTGGCTCTCAAAAGAAGAAAAATTCACGTTGTTACATAAGAACCAACAGTGAATTCAAAAGCTTCCCTGCAAGAACCTGTTACGGCTGTGAGGAAAATGATCAAGAAAAAAAGGTAGATTTCATTAGCATTCTTCTTGTGTTATTATTTTTGGCATTCTGTAAGATAGTTCATGATAGTGGGAAAATAGCAAGCAAATATTTCAAGTTAAATGGCAAGGTGCATTGAAAAATGAAAGTCCTAAGTACAACTTTGTTTTGGGTTGCATGAGGACATACAACATGTTCAGTGTGGGGGAGATGTTGGGCCTTGGAATTGTCATTGTTTTATATTTTATTTCTCCTACTTTTTATCTCTTATTTCTCACCCATAACTTGTGTTAATGCTTATTAATCCGTTTTCATACTTATATGCGGGATTTAGATCCAAGGTATTTTTCATTTGCATTTCTTTAGTATTTGACATGAATTATGGTTAAACATTAGAGAAGTATCATATTTTCATTTATCTTGGAGTTAATATGAAAAGACATTTTGTTAGACAGGTTGTGTGCAAGATGTGTTATCGAAGTATTTTGGTGCCCACTGTTGCAACTTAGTTGTTGGAGTTTCCACTCTATTGTTGCAACTCCCTTGCAGTTGTTGCAACTCCAAGCACTATTGTTGGAACTATGGAACATTGTTGCAACTCTGACCATTGTTGTTGCAACTCTGGGCACTACTACTGCAACTACGAACAGTGTCACAACTCTCTTGTTGCAACTATGAATAGTGTCGCAACTCTTGTTGCTAAACCTATGAGCACTATTGCTGCAACTGTGAACAATGTCATAAATATGAACAGTTCCACAACTCCCTTGATGCAACTCTGAACAATGTCTCAATTCCCTTGTTGCAACTCTTGGTTGTTGTTATTCCAGTTTGTTGCTACTCCTACGTCATCACTATTGTTACTCCTATAACTAAATATCTATGAAGTGGGTCCTTGACATTTTTCATATGAGGCATTATTAAGTCAATATAAGTCTATCCTCAAAATAACTCAACAACCCAGATCATCCCTTTTGAGAAATAAAGTTTTCACAATTTGTTGCAATGCATCGCTACTCCCATGTTGCAACTCTGAATAGTGTTGCAACTCCTGTTTTGCAACTCTGAACAATGTCGCAACTCGCTGAAGGAACCTTGCGCCACCAGAACCTTGAGCCAACACCGAAAACCTTGAGCCATCAGAACTTTGAGCCATGATGTTACATAATTTTTATTTATGGATTTATGCAACAATAATATTAGTCCAATAAAATCAAAGATATGGAGATAATTTTGCAATTCCAAGATAAAATATTGGTTTGAGTGTTTGACCAAGAATCTTGGAATTATTGGGAAAAAGATCTTGGAGTTATTTATTCTTTGTTAATTGTTAGTAAAAGATCTTGAAATTCTTGGGAAAAATATCTTGGAGTTATTTATTATTTGCTAATTATTAGCAAAATATCTTGGAAGTTATTTATTATTTGCTAATTGTTAGCAAAAGATTTTGAAAGTTATAAATTAATTGTTAATTGTTAGCAAGGATCATGGAAAGTATTCATTATTTAGTAAATTATTGTAACCATTATGGATATATTAAATGCATAAGTGGATTTATTTAGATATCACTCTCTCCATTATTCGGGGGGCGGGGGGACTCTTAGAGCATTGTCCAAATGATGATGGAGTAATTCATTAATAATTTCTTTATTCCAATTTCATAATTTTCATAGCATGTAATTTAATTAGTTTGATTTATTCTTTTTACATTTTATTCTTCTTTATTTCTCATTGTTATTATGGTTGATTTTATTCATGTTGTTAATTAGTTTATTTAATTTATTGTCATGCGTGATTGTGGATTTATTTTAACTATCGTGAGTGTTGTGAAGCTTAGGTAGTTTTATTATTTTTCATAGTGTGTTTAATTATTGCATTTCAATTAATTCATTTGTGGTGTAGATTAGTGGCAACACTTTGTCTTATGACCACATGGTGATCGGGGAGTAGATATTTTAGTTCAATTTATTTGTGCAAGTGTGTCAACTTTTCCTTTTCAACAATTTACCTTCTATCAAATAGATTAAATTTACTATCTGTCAAATAGATTGGATTTCAATTCCGCAAGAGTGATTGAGAATTAGATCTCCTTGTTTGTTGTGTACTTCTATTGATCCCTGTAGGTGGTTGAAAGCAGGGAATTGAGGATTATACACAACTTCTTGAGTGATATTTACTTTCCCGCAATGTGTGACAATGTGTTTATTTTTTCTTCGGTTGTTTTAGGAGATAGTTGATTAATACTCCTGATACCATAGCTGGTGTGTTTTACTTTTTAGTAAGTGTGGTGTGTTTGCTTCCCTGCAAGTTAAGATTTACCTTTTTCCAATTCGTTTCCAATAGAGGGACATACTTTCCCGATATGCCATGGGGTGTAAGATAGAGTTGATTGCTTCACTGATTAACACTTGTTGTGAGGTGTGATTTAATTTTTCAAAGATTGTTATTATTTTTGGCCTACAGTGTGGATTTCCTTTCATGCTTGTAAGAGTGGTTTGATTTACAGTACTAAAACACATGCTCGATGACCAATGTTAGAAGGGAACTCATAGCTTGCATAGAATTTGCATCATGAATTTGAAATAAACGGGCACACCCTAGATTGATAATTAATGGTGTGGAAATTGATTGTTTTCATAAGCAATTAATTTTCCCAACAATGATCATGATACAATTTGTTTTCTACTTTCAATTTGAAATGCATATAAATCATAGTAAACATTTAGGTATTTACATTAACATTGGAATACATGTTCGCATATGTCCATATTTTTTTACACATTCACAATTTTTTGTTTCTTTCTTGTTGAACCTAAGCATGTTTTCATACACTTTTTACATATTTAGAAACTTCATGTTTTTGTGTTAGTTCAAGGAATTATGTTCAACATTAAAAGCAAGTGCCACATAACAGATTCTGATGGCATAGAAAATAAAACATGGACAATTCCCATTGCATTTGAATTTTATTAATGCCTTCTTACATCTATATTTTCATTTTTGTATGTGCAATAAATAGAAACTATCACAAGTCATCAATAAAAATAAAATAGGGAAAAAGGAGACATGGAACAAGAATTGAGAAGGTACATATTTGTAATTTTATTTGTATAGTGTTGCTTTAGTTTTCATTTGTTATTTGTTGGTATTGTATATATCATGCCATTTTTCAATAGGGATTTATTTTCATATTCATTTCATTGCATGCAGTGTTTTGACATAAAAATGAAATGGAAGAAATGCACGAAAGCATGTAGTTGCGAGTAATACAACAAAAGAAACTCATTAATAACCTTCGAACAAAGAGTATGTTGATAACAATAATGCAATAAAAACTTTATATTTTCATAAATTATGTGCATTTAGTAATATATATACATAGTGCATGGTACTATATATAATGCAAATCACATATTGCATCTGTGGCACATTGCTTGAGTAAGTGCAAATAATCTATTTCGGTTGTTTTTCCAACTCGAGACAACTTTTCCAATGGGTGGAGTGACTCCATAGGTGGAAGATTTATTTGGCCCACATTTGTCCTGGATTTCAACCTATATCTGCTTGGATTTGATCTGGAGTAATGAAGGATAGACGTGCTTCATCCTGCAACCCAATTCCAACACTGATTAGACCAAGTTCTGCATCTACAACTTGGCCCAATTACTCGGGCATGTACAAATAGCTATCACTTTCTACTTTCTCCAATATATAGGACCAAAGTCATCCTCGTGTCTTTTTCAACTCACTTGGTAATGAGGAAGATGTTGAAAACTAGAACTAACAGAAGGAATAGTTCTCAGAATGGAGCGGTCAGGTTTAACAAAGGTGTTGATCCATGGAGACACGAAGAGAAGATGTTGTTTTATAAATTTGAAGTTTCAAAGGAGCTTCAAAGAAAATTTCTAGCAACTCTTTGGATACGCTAAGGATCTTGATGTTGAATTGTAGGCTAGGTCCCCTTTCCAATAGTTGTTTTCTCAACGTTAATAGGCATGTGAATGAGAAACCGATGGTAGTGTTCACATATGGTCGAAGATTGTTTATTTATCCACATTGATTGGATTCCTAAACATTACTTGAGTAAGTGAAAATCATCTATCTGGACTATGGTTCCATCTTGAGAAAATGTTTCCAATAGGTGGAGTAGCTAAGGAGGAGGCAACTTTATTTGGTCCACATTTGTCCTGGCTCTCGACCTCTCTCTAATTTCAATTTATCTAGAGAATCAAAGGGTAAACATACTTAATCTTGCATCCCATAAATCCAAGCAATGACTAGACCAAGTTCTATAGCTAGAATTTGGCCTAGTTACTCGGGGAGATGGAAATTACTAGCACCGAGTAATTTCTCCAATGGTCAAGATGGGGGTGATTTTTGTGTCTTGTTCATATTTATTTGTAATGAGGAAGACATGGACAACTAGAACCGATACAGGGGCCAGTCCCCAAAATGTATCAACTGACTTCAACAAAGGTGTTGATCCATGGCAACACAAACAACTAATGTTAGATTAGAGACATGACATATCGCAGTATCTTTGAAGGATAGTTCAAGAATTGTTTGGATAGGATAAGTATCTTGATATTGAACTATAGAGTGGGTCCTCTTTACAAAAGTTGTATTCTCAACATCAGCCTATGTGAGAATGAAAATTTTGGAGTGTAAGTTGTCTGCATCGACCATGAATTGTATAGAATCGCCACTTATTAGAAAAATCAATGGATGTAGGGACTTTGGGATCGAACCTAAATCCTAGGATAAATTGACGTGATGGATGAATTTTTCTTTTGCTGCTCAAATGACAGGGAATGAGAGCTCTACTTGTGGAGAAATGGACACTGGGTGAAAATACTATGGTCATGGCAAGTCATATAAATAACTAGGTAGACAACTGGAAATTGGTGTTGACTTGTTCTCATTTTTTACCCAAGTCCATGCGCTAGTGTTGTTGAGGTAATAACTTGAAATTTGGATCTAGATTTATTTAATGTTGTGTCTCACAACAAAAATTCATCGTAATTTTGATGGCCCTTCCACAGGCTGGCGTCATCACTTCTTGCATCCACCATATGGGTATGATATGGATAGATGATATTGTTTGATGCTTCAGTGTTTTCAAAAATTGCCTAGCCCTTTGATATCCTATGCGAGTGTGTTTTCATGTACAATGTCATGTTTTATTCCCATAGCTTCACATGCTGGCTAATATTTTTGTAAGATCCCACTCTTACACGCACTAAGAGGACTTATTCTTTGAGGACACTTTGCGTGCAAGTGATCCGGGTCATTATATTATTGGTTGTTTTGATTATGATTATGAGATATTGTGGATTTGATGATATGTTATTTTGTTGTAGTTACATCGATAGGTGCTATTGACTGGGTTCTCCTGAGTGTGCAGGACTCTAGACGTTAGAGGATGTCGAGGCATCAATGAAAATACTTGGACTTCAGATCGAGTCAGGGAGTGGACTGTTAGGGTTTGAATGTTATCGATGTCACATATGTACATATGATTAGATATTATGATGTTGATTTTTATCGCTGACATGTTTCATTGATGGATGCAGGCTGACGATAGCTTGTCGACCAAACTCATATTTGGATTAAAGGAGTCAGGCATGACAACCAGAGACATTGAGGGAGAGGTGTGGCAGTA
The DNA here is from genome assembly GCA_032191745.1 of Picea mariana. Lineage (NCBI taxonomy): Eukaryota > Viridiplantae > Streptophyta > Pinopsida > Pinales > Pinaceae > Picea > Picea mariana. Next base: position 10,577 of record JASDQU011377021.1, read on the forward strand.
TCCCTACCATGACCTACTAGCACTCTCATCATAGCTCAAACTGTAGGTTAACGATTACCTAGTTCGAGAAGACCCACGATGCCATGAGGGTAGAATGTGACAATCGCTCAAGATGATTCTAAGGGGCATGCAAGTTCCTTATTCCTTAGAAGCCTTTAGTCTCCCACAAGATAAGATGACGGACTATTGATTTTAGGGGTTTGACGTCTACCAAATTCAGTCAAGAGGTGAGTGGTGCCCTTGGAGAAGGTAGTGTGTCTTTAAGGGAACATCGCGCAAATAAAGCAGAAAGAGGCGAGTTGTTCTCTTGGAGCACGTAGTGCGTCTTGAAGGGCACATCATGATTTTAACTATGGTAAGTTAATAAACCTAGTGCCTATAAAACAATGCCTCCTTAGGACCTGGTCGGCCTTAAAATGAATGATGTGATGAGTAAAGTTTAATAAAAAAAATTCCCTTAAGAACTGTCACCAAGCCTAGTGAATTTAAAACCTATGTCTAAGTAGAACCTATGAAAAAAAAAAAAACTAATTAGACATATAACAAGAAGGGGGTAAAGAAAATTCGATAGGGTAAAGATATATATCATGCCATTTTTAAATAGGGGTTTATTTTCATATCCATTGCATTGCGTGAAGTGTTTTGACATAAAAATGAAATGGAAGAAATGCAAGAAAGCATGTAGTTGCAAGTAATACAACAAAAGAAACTCATTAACAACCTCCAAACAACGGGTATGTTGATAACAATAACACAATAATAAAATAAAAAAATCATAAATTATGTGCATTTAGTAATATATATACATAGTTCATGGTACTGTATATAATGAAAATCACATATTGCATCTATGGCACATTGCTTGAGTAAGTGCAAATAATCTATTTGGGTTGTTTTTCCAACTCGAGACAACTTTTCCAATGGGTGGAGTGACTCCACAGGTGGAAGATTTATTTGGTCCAAATTTGTCCTAGATTTCAACCTATATATGCTTGGTTTCGATCTGGAGTAATGAAGGATAGACGTTCTTCATCCTGTAGCCCAAGTCCAGCACTGATTAGACCAATTTCTACAGCTACAAATTGGCCTAATTACTTGGGCATCTACAAATAGCTAGCACTTTCTAACTTCTCAAATATATAGGACCAAAGTCATCCTCGTGTCTTGTTCAACTCACTTAGTAATGAGGAAGACGTAAAAAACTAGAACCAACAGAAGGAATAGTTCCCAGAATGGAGTGGTCAGGTTTAACAAAGGTGTTGATCCATGGAGACACAAAGAGTAGATGTTGTTTTAAAAATTTGAAGTTTCAAAGGACCTTCAAAGAACATTTGTAGCAACTCTTTGGCTATGCTAAGGATCTTGATGTTGAATTGTAGGCTGGTTCTCCTTTCCAACAATTGTTTTCTCAACGTTAATAGGCATGCGAATGAGAAATCGATGATAGTGTTCACATCTGGTAGGTAATTTTTTATTTCTCCACATTCACTGGATGCCTGAACATTACTTGAGTAACTCCCATCGTGGCTCGAACTGTAAGTTAACAATTACCTAATTCGAGAAGAACCACATTGTCATGAGGGCCGACTGTGACAGTCGCTCACGATGATTCTAAGGGGCACACAATAAGGCATGGTCCTTATTCCTTAGAAGCCGTTAGTCTCCCATAGGATCACCTGAGGCGAGTGGCCCCCTTGGATCACGTAGTGCGTCTTGAAGGGAACATTGCACAAATAAAACAGAAAGAGGTGAGTGGCACCCTTGGAGCACGTAGTGCGTTTTGAAGGGAACATCATGATTTTAACTATGGTAATTCAATAAACCTAGTGGTTATAAAACGATGCCTCCTTAGGACCTGGTCGACCTTAAAATGAATGATGTGATGAGTAAAGTTTAATAACAAATTTTCCCTTAAGAACTTTCACCAAGCCTAGTGAATTTAAAACCTAGGTCTAAGTAGAACCTTTGAACATAAAAAAAAAACTAATTAGACATATAATAAGAAGGGGGTAAAGAAAATTCAATCTTTATTAATTAAAGTAAAATTTTTAATGAAGGTTTAATTATTAAAAGGGGGTAAATGGTTGTTTGACTAAACTTCCTAATTTTGAACTTAGTTAAATAAAAAGGGAAACTTAAAGAAAAAAGGGAATGTCTAACTTAGTAAGGAATCTAACCTTTGGAACTTTTTATTTATGAACTCAACTAGGATTTAAGTAAGGTGTAAGTCATTTAAAAATTGTAAGGGAATAATTGGACACTGAGGAGCATTTTTAGGAACACTTTTAGGTGGATGAGGAAAATAGGAAAATCTAGTTAATTACTAAATTGATTTTCTGGTGCAACTAAGGGATCGAGTGACGTGCACGGGGGAGGTTTTTCCTAATTAAATTTAATAAAAAGAATCTAATGAGGGTTGGGAAACTAATGACTAAGAAAACTCTATAAAATGGATGGCAGGGGAGAAATATGGATCACGTCTGGTTTGCATAAGGTTACACTGTCGGGATTCTATCTTGACTGAATTTCTCTTGTAAGGGTTGGGATACCCAGCTCAAATAACGAGTGGTAGCTTGACCTTGCGAGACGAGCTAGGTGCTAGCATTTTCTGGTATTGTGTGTGTGGCCCCTTTGCAGCTCGGGGGGCTCAGGAGGAAGAATATTACCCCTAGAATTGGTTGGGAGGTATTGGTGAGGTCTCAATGGTCGACAAGAGAGAGATAGGAGCGCATGAGCGAAACAACGACTCAAGATTTAAGCCTTCGGTGACGGTACAGATGTGTAATTTCCTTTGTATATTGGTTCTAATTACATGAATATGAATATTGATTGATTTTTATGATACGGTATTCCTGTACCATAGTTAGTAAATCCAGAAGAGTTGTTTGCTTCCAAAAATGTCAGATTAATTGTTTCTAAATGTTTTAGTTGTTTTTTTTTTAAGGAAACTAGATAGCTCCTTGCACCAATTCTATGGTAGCTAGGTTCCTCGTTGATCTTCAACACCTAAGACATTCACTAATTCCTGAAGATTCAAGGCACGCATAACCTTTAATAATTTATGCTTGGTTCTTGTGGAAATCTCACTGCCTCCCCTGGAAACCAAGCCTTAGCCCTCCTCATCTAAAATTTTTTCTTTAAGATATAGAAGTGACAGGCTTCCTGTTACTGGAGTGCCTTAACCTCATAGGTTTCCTCGTGGATATCAACCTTTACCTGTTATCTTCTCGTTCTTGGAACATCTAGTTGAGGATGTTGAAAGAAAACTGATTTACAATCTATGGTATTTAGAGATCTAGTTCCTTTGCATCTTGAGGATTCTTACATGAGGCCCTTGCAAACATTTTGATTGGTGGAAAGGCCTCCCATATGCATAAATGGAGGTTCTTGTCCCACATTGTTTTTTTCAGTTCCATTAAGATTTCATCCCTGGATGTTGACACAAGCATCAGCTGCAATCTACAGAAGTTAAAAGCATCATTGGTGAACCTGAATCCTTCAAGATGGTCACTTTGTATGTTGAACTTGCTCAGAACCCCAACCTTGCCTGCCTGTTGATATTTGTTTGTGTTGCGATTCGAATTGTGGGACTGTGTTATGTTTTTCTCTGAAAACATTGCTTCCTACGTATCGTTTTCATTCCAGGATTTTTCCTTAAACCTTGTGGCCAGAATCTTAGCCTTGGACTGCGTGAGGGGATTCAAATCATTTGTCTTTGTGTTGTATTTTTATTTTTCTTTATTTCTTTAAACTCTATGGCCAGAACCTTAGCCATGGACTTCGTGAGGGGGAATTCTTCTCGTTGGCCTGTGATTGGATGTATTGTAAATTATTGCCCGATTGTTCAACACATTGTCTTTGCCTCAACGAATCGGTCGCTGCTTCCCTTGTACGTCCACCTGTAAGGAGTTGGGGTTGTAACACGATGGGGTGTCACCCAACATTCCACCTCTATTTGGCAAGAAATGAATTAAGTATTATATCCATCCATTGACAGTGTTGCGTTATGACACAGAATTGCAGGAACGAATTTAATATCTTGGCTATGGGAAGGTGCTGCATTATGACGGAGAATGGAAGGATCGAATTTATTATTATTTATTTTTAACTGTTTGATGGTAACGAGGTCTTGGGTGATTTACTGCTTGTGAAATTTAATTGGCCAATGGCAGATCCCTTGCCCCGTTTCTATTCTTTTGATTCTGATTTTTCTTTGGCAATTTTTGTTTCTAATCCGCAAATTAAACTTTTCTTCCGTTTCCAACTTATTGACCGTTAGAAATGTATCTTTTTTAATCTCGAGATTTTTGGCTAATTAAGTCGAGATTTTTACTTTTTGTTTTGTTTGTTAATTTGTGCGGAACCTGTTGGCTACGGGATTAACCTGTGGCTTGAGAAACCGCGACTCAGGGGCATCTAAGCCGTCAAAATCACTCGGGGATCACACCCGGCCCGAGCCACACCAACCCTTAACATGGTTGGATTTTTTCTCCCCGCAGGTTTCAAACCGATGACTTTAACATCACGGAGTGGCTTAACAACACACTCCGTCACCAACTGTCCTACACCTCGGGGACAAGCCAAAATTTTTACTTAACCAGATCAATAATTTCAATAATTTCATTACAAGTAAATTCTGCATATGCATAGAATCATATATATATATATATTGATGATTCTATCCCACCTTAATATCCTTCCTGGTACTTTTCCAAGCTTACGTCATAAGCTATATTAATAAACAATTAAAAACTAAGCCATATTAATAAACAATTGAAAACTTTGTGTCTGTAAGCTTACACTGGTGTTGGAAACAGGTCGCCTTAAATAGGCATGCATGATGGGAAAAGGGAATTTCAAAGAAATTGAGACGCATTCTTCTAAGCTCGAGCAATTTAAGAAAATCCCAATTTTCTAAATACTCTGAAGTACAAGACTAAATATTGTTGAAGCAATTTTTATGTTTCTCGTGAATTAGTCAATAAGTATTGCACCTGGCATGACATTGAGTAAGTGTGTCTGATGGGTGGCCCCCTTCTTTTTACTCCTTGCATTTAAGAGTTTATTTCTTCTTTTATAATTATATGTTTATGCTACCCATGATCACAGAAATCAGGATTGTACTATCAAGGTGATAATTCAATGCCCATGACCAGGTGGTAATTCAACGCCCATGGGTCACCCGACATTCAATTTTTAAGATATTGAAAACAGTTATTTATAATAAAAGGGTAAAAATCCCAATTACAGTTTTAAATTAAAATGTATGGGCTGGGAGAAAAACAATTTTGTTAATGTCATTTTAGAGCATTAGTATAAATTAATTTGAATGCTAGGATTTAACTGTTTTGAAAGGTGATGATTCAATGATGGTCGTGATTTTATGATTTTTATCTAATAATGGGTTGAGCGTTAATTATCTAAATATTGTTGAAGCAATTTTTATGTTTCTCGTGAATTAGTCAATAAATATTGCCCCTGGCATGACATTGAGTAAGTGTGTCTGATGGGTGGCCCCCTTCTTTTTACTCCTTGCATTTAAGAGTTTATTTCTTTGTAGGACTTTAGAGCCTGAGAAGTAAAAATTTATAGATGAGTTACTGGAATAATAAACCCTTGAATGGAAAGTATATTGGTTCTTAAAAATGGTTAGATGTTTTTACTTTTAGATGGTGAGTGATTACTTATGCTATGAATGAGTCCTTATGATGATGAATTGCTAATTATTTACATCTGGTCGTTGCACCAACTTAATTGTATCGAATATAGTCACCCTGCATTCATTTTCTTTATTGTTTAGAGTGCCTTCGTCTAACGACATCGTATAATATATGGCAGTACAAGTTGAATTTCAGGCTCATTGTATTTTATGTTGGGTTGAAGGTTTAGAATTATTTATTTGCACGTGGGTTCCTAGTGCCTTGTCGCAATGTGGCGATGTGATGCCTTGTGATTGGGTCATGGCGCGCATTGATCCATAAGTGCATATGGAATATGGATTAGGGTCATGCGCCTCCTAATATGGATGATGTTGTTTTTTAAGTAAGGTTGTACTTTTTTAGTAATGTTTAATGTGTTTGTCTCCTGCTCGCCAGAAAGGTTTTAGCTGCTTGTGTCGTTGAAGTTGTTGTGTTTGGATTGATTGATGTTGCCTTTTAGCTAAGTAGGTGTGGTCTTGCTTATGTTAGGCGAGATGTAGACACCTCCAGAACAGTGGCCAACCTTGAGACCTTAAATGGTCAAAATCAATGGGAACATGGGCTTGAGCGTTGCTTATGTGTCCTAGAGGAGCTTCTACTTCAGGTACCGGGATTATTGGATTGAAAAGAGGGTGATGGACATGTGGAGAGCCACATTACCAGTGTGACTGCCCAGTGGAGAGGACCAGAGCATCTGGATCAGTCAGACCCACTAACGTGGGAGATTTTGGCAAGGCCTATCAAATTCATGCAACGGTGAATAACCACAAGGTAGAGAACTAGTCGACTATGATTGAGACGTCAGGTATCATCGCTGACCAGAGCCTTAGTATTTTGATAGATCTAGGTGCTATAGAGAGTTTTATTTCTGGTGCAGCACTAAAAAGAATTAAGGTAAAGGCAGTTGAATGGGACGAGTTTAACTTTGTAGAAATGGCTTCGGGATCCAAACAAAAGGTTGGAGGGAAGGTTACATGTTGTAACCTTAACCTGTGAGAGTTTTTCACAAGGGCCAACATTTACCTCACGATATTAGGGTCTTATGACATCATGATCAGTATGGTCTGGGTGGAATCGCATGAGGCGATACTCAATCGTAAGACAAAATGATTGATCTAGATCAATGATGAAGGAGAGAGACACGTGATAGTAGGTCGAAACTAGAGACTTTCCCTGAGTTTAATCTCTTCCTTGCAGATACAGAGGAGCATGCACAAGGGATGCCAAATATATGTGATCCTCGCATTAAACTAAAAAGACGTGGTGGAAGGACTAGAAAACCTTCTAGTAGTACAAGAGTTTGTAGATGTATTCCTAGAGGAGTTACCAAGGTTGTCGCCTCAAAGAGAATTGGATTTTACCATAGACCTAAAACCAGGAACTAAACCGATAGTGAGAACGCCTTATCGGATGTCGACCCCTGAGTTACAGGAGTTGAAAATGCAACTGAAGGAGTTATTGAACCTCGGACTTATACGTCCAAGTGTGTCACTGTTGGGTGCACATGTTATTTTCATATGGAAGAAGGATGGGTCGTGGAGACTCTGCATTGAATATCGTCAATTGAACAAGGAAACGATCAAGAATCAATATCTGTTGCCAAGGATTGATGATCTGTTTGATCATATGAAAGGAGCGATGGTGTTTTCAAAGATAGACTTGATATCAGGGTATCACCATTTGTGAATCAAGGAGGATGACATCCCTAATACCTCCTTTAAGATGAGGATTGGACATTATGAGTTTACCATTTTACTGTTTGGACTAATGAACACCCTAGGGGTATTTATGAGTTTGATGAATGGGGTGTTCCGCAAATACTTGGACAAGTTCGTCCAAGTATTCATTGATGATATTTTGATATATTCTTGGACGTTGGAGGAGCATGATAAGCACTTGAGCTTGGTACTACAGTTTCTACGAAAGAACAAATTATTTGGGAAACTGTCTAAATGCTCGTTTGATCAATCAAAGATTCACTACTTAGGGCATGTCATCTCCGATGAAGGTATCGTTGTGGATCCAGCAAAGTTCAAGGATATTATGGAATGTCCTACATCGATGAATGTCCCCGAAGTGCATAGATTCATGGGTTTAGTGGGATACTATCGATGGTTCATAGAGGGTTTTTCGAAGATAGAAAATCTGATTACCAAATTGCAGAAGAAGAACAATAAGTTTGTTTTGACCGAGAAATGCGCAGAGGCATTTCGGAGGCTCAAGGAGTTGTTGACGACAACACCGATACTAAAGGTCTCTAACATGTATGAGAATTTCTTGGTATGCACTGACGCATCCAACGAAGGCTTGGGTGGAGTCCTGATGCAAGATGATCGAGTGATCACTTACATATCAAGAAAGTTGAGAAGGAATGAGAAGAACTATGTGATGCATGATTTGGAGTTTTTAGCCATTGTTTATTCCTTGAGAGTTTGGGGACACTACCTTATTGGAGGAAAATTATAACTAAAAATGGACCATTTTGGTCTATAGCACATCTTTACACAAAGTGACTTGAATACGTGACAATGACGTTGGTGATAATTGCTTAGCGAGTATGATTTTGAGATTACTTACTTAAAAGGAAGAGTGAATAGAGTGGTTTATGCGTTGAGTCGGAGACCCCGCATATTTTTGGTGATACCTCTTTAGATGAATATACTTGAAAATATTCTAACCTTACAGCATGATGATGACTAGTACAAAGAGGTCAAGGATTTTATCGAACAAAACACAAAGATGGTACCAAAATTTGAGGGATTTACTGTGGAAAATGACAGATTATTGAGATTTATAGATTGAATTTACATACTTCCCAATGACGAGTTGAGGATTTTTATCCTAAATGATGCTCATAGAGTAGTGTACATGGCTCATCCTGGAGTCACGAAGATGAGGGTGTACCTTAAACTCTTATTCTTATCAAAATGAATGAAGGTAGACATAGTCAAATACGTGGTAAGATGTTTAGAATGTCAGCAGGTGAAGGTTGAACATAGACATCTGACAGGATTGCTACATCCACATGTTATTCTAGAATCGAAATGGGAGGTCATTTCGATGGATTTCATTGTTGGATTGTCACTGATGGAAAGGAGACACGACTCGATTTTGTGGTAGTCAACACTCTGACGAAGAGTGCTCATTTTATTCCTGTGTGTATGATGTATCAGGCACCTGACATAGGTATATTTTTTATCAATGATATAGTAAGACTGCATGGCGTGCCTAAGAGGATTATATACGATCTAGGATTGGTGTTTACATGACAATTTTGGACTAGTTTACAAGAGGCCTTGGGAACCCAAATTAACCTTAGTACCACATATCATCTAGAGGCAGACGAGCAGACCGAAAGAACAAACCAAATCTTGGAGGATATGTTTCTTATGTATGTGATGGACCAACAAAAGCATTGGGAAGAGTTCTTTCCACTAGTAGAGTTTGCATACAAAAACAATTATCAAAGAACCATTAATATGGTGCCATTCATGCTTCTTTATGAGTGACCGTGTTGGACGCCTTTCAGTTGGGGTCAGCTTGAGGATAGGGTCCTGGTGGGACCAGAAGCGATCCAAGAAATGGAAGACCAAATGCAAACCATAAGACAAAGGATAAAGGAAGCACAGGATTGGTAGAAGAGTTATGTCGATGCGCATCGTGTCGATCGTAGTTACAAAGTTGGTGATCAAGTCTTCTTGTGAGTAAAACTACATAAGAGTTCGATCAAGTTTAGAAAGGGTGCTAAAATATCTCCTAGGTTCATGAGACCCTTCGAGATCATGGAAAAGAAGGGGACCATGGCATATCAACTAGCCTTTCCTGATTCTTTGAGGCGTATGCACAATTTTTTTCACATATCTATTTTGAGACATTATGTTAGTGATGTTACACATGTTATTGACATACGTTCCTTGAAGGTATTGGATGAGGGTGCGCTCACAACGTAGCCAATCTGCATCCTGGACCATTGCATTCGACAACTACAACGTCGAATAATATATCAGGTCAAGGTCTAATGGGAAAACTATAGTCCACACTCGGCGACCTAGGAGGATGCATATGATATGCGTCAACATTTTCCATTTTTGTTTGATAGCTAGACATATGATACTATGATAAAATTTATTTCGACACTTACATACTCTGAAACTTCAGGATGAAGTTTAAAACAAGAGGGTATGTATGTAACATCCTTCTCTTGCATGCACTGAGTAAACTTATTCTTTGAGGACACTTGTGTGCAAGTGATCCAGGTCATTATACTATTGCTTGTTTTGATTATGATCATGAGATATTGTGGATTTGATGATATTTTATTTTGTTGTAGTTACATCGACAACTGCTATTGACTGGGTTCTCCTGAGTGTGTAGAAATTTGGATGTTAGAGGATGCAGAGGCATCAATGAAACTCCTTGTACTTTGGATCGAGTCAGGGAGTGGAATGTTAGGCTTTGAATGTTGTTGATGTGACAAATGTACATATGATTATATATTATGATGTTGATTGTTATCACTGGCATGTTTCAATTATGGATGCAGGTTGACGATAGCTTGCCGACCAAACTCACATTTGGAGTAAAGGGATCACACAAAACAATGAGAGACATTGAGAGAGAGGTGTGGCAACAGCCCTGCCACGACCTACTAACACTCCTGTCATGGATCGAACTGTAGGTTAACGATTACCCAGTTCAATAAGATCCAAGATGTCATGAGGAAAGGCTGTGACAGTCGCTCATGATGATTCTAAGGGGCACGCAATAAGGCAGGGTCCTTATTCCTTACAAGCCCTTAGTCTCCCACAAGATCACCTGACTGATTATTGACTCCAGGGGTTTGGTGTCTACCAAATTTAGTCAAGAGGTGAGTGACACCCTTGGAGCGTGTAGTGCATCTTGAAGGGCATGTCGCGCAAATAAAATGGAAAGAGGCGAGTGAGACCTTTGGAGCATGTAGTGCATCCTAAAGGGCACATCGTGATTTTAACTATGGTAAGTTAATAAACCTAGTGCCTATAAAATGATGCTTCCTTAGGACCTGGTCAGCCATAAAATGAATGATGTGATGAGTAAAGTTTAATAACAAATTTTCCCTTAAGAACTATCGCAAAGCCTAGTGAATTTAAAGCCTATGTCTAAGTAGAACATCTGAACAAAAAAATAATAATAATAATTAGACATATAACAAGAAGGGGGTAAAGAAAATTCAAGATTTATTAATTAAAGTAAAATTTTTAATGAAGGTTTAATTATGAAAAGGGGGTAAATGGTTGTTTGAGTAAACTTTCTAATTCTGAACTTAGTTAAAGAAAAATGGAATCTTAAAGAAAAGGGGAAACTTAAGGAATTGAGCCTTTGGAACTTTCTATTTATGAACTCAACTAGTAAGGCATAAGTCATTTAAGAATTGTAAGGGAATAATGGGACATTGAGGAGCGCTTTTAGGAATGCTTTTAGGTGGGTGAGGGAAATAGGCAAATCTAAAAATTAATAAATTGATTTTCTGGTGCAACTAAGGGATCGGGTGACATGTGTACGGGGGAGGTTTTTCCTAATTAAATTTAATAAAAAGAATCTAATGAGGGTTGGGAAACGAATGAATAAGAAAAATGTATAAAATATATGGTGGAGGAGGAATATGGATCACATCTAGTTTGCGTAAGGTTACACTACTGATATTCTATCTTGACTGAATTTGTCTTGTGGAAGGTGGGATACCCAGCTCAGATAATGAGTGGTAGCTCGACCTTGCGAGGTGAGCTGGGTGTTAGAATTCTCTGGTATTGTGTGTGTGGCCCCTTTGTGTCTCAGGGGGGCTCAGGGGGAAGACGATTACCCCTAGCATTGGCTGGGAGGCACTGTTGAGGTCTCAGTGGTCGGCAAGTGGGAGTTGGACGAACTGCACAAGTGGAACAACGACTCAAGCTTTACGCCTTTGGTGACGGTACGAGTGTGTAATTTCCTTTGTATATTGGTTCTAATTATATGTATATGAATATTGATTGATGTTTATGATACAATATTCTTTCACCGTAGTTGGTAAATCAAGAAGGGTTGTTTTCTTCCAAAAATGTCAGATTACTTGTTTCTAAATGTTTTAGTTGTTTTTTTTTTAAAGAAAACTAGATAGCACCCCACACCAATTCTATGGTAACTAGGTTTCTCGTTGATCTTCAACACCTAAGACATTCACTAATTCCTGAAAATTCAATGCGTGTATAACCTTTAATACTTTATTCTTGGTTCTTGTGGAAAACTCACTGCATCCCCTGGAAACCAGGCCTTGGTCCTCCTCGGCTAAAATTTTTTCTTTAAGCTATAGAAGTGACAATCTTCCTATTACTGGAGTGCCTTAACCTCATAGGTTTCCTCTTGGATATAAACCTTAACCTGTGAAAAAAAATTGATGTACAATCTGTGGTATTTAGCGATCTAGTTCCTTTGCATCTTGAGGATTCTTTCTCCGGGACCTTGCAAACATTTTGATCGGTGTCAAGGCCTCCCATATGAAGAAATGGAGGTTCTTTTCCAATAGTTTTTTTCCATTTCCATTAAGATTTCATCCCTGGATGTTGACACAAACATCAATTGCAATCTATAGAAGTTCGAAGCGTCATTGGTGAACCTAAATCCTTTAGGGTGGTCACTTCATATGTTGAACTTGCTCAAAACCCCAACCTTTCTTGTGTGTTGATATTTGTTTGTGTTGCGATTCGAATTGTGGGACTATGTTATGTTTTTCCCTGAAAACATTACTTCCTGTTGGGTCTGTGTATCGTTTTCATTTCGAGATTTTGCCTTAAACCTTGTGGCCAGAACCTTATCTTTGGACTACATGAGGGGATTGAAATTGTTTATCTGTGCATTGTCTTTTTATTTGGTTTTATTGCTTTAAAATATGTGGCCAAAACCTTAGCCACGGATTGTGTGAAGGGGAATTCAACTCGTTGGACTGTGATTGGATGTATTGCAAATTATTTTCTAATTGTTCAACACATTGTCGTTGCCTCGGTGAATCGGTCGTTGCTTCCCTTGCCCATCCTCCTGTAAGGCGTTGGGGTTGTAAAACAATGGGGCGTGACCCAATGTTCCACCTCTATTTAGTAGGAAATGAATTAAGTATTCCATCCAACCATTGACATCACTTCATTATGACAAAGAATTGTAGGAACGAATTTAATATCCCGGATATGGGAAGGCGCTGCATTATGACGGAGAATGGCAGGATCAAATTTATTATTATTTATTTTTAACCATTTGATGGTAACGAGGTCTTGGGTGATTTACTTCTTGTGAAATTAAATTGGCCAATGGCAGATCCCTTGCCCCTATTTTATTCTTGTGATTCTGAGTTTTCTTTGGAATTTTTTTTTTCTAATCCGCAAATTAAATTTTTAGACTTTTTAACTGTTTTCAACTTACTGACAGTTGGCAATGTATTTTTTCGAATACCAAGATTCTTAGTTAATTAAGCTGATATTTTTACTTAACCAGATGATAATTTCATTACAAATAAATTCCATTAATATATATATATCTGATTATTCTATCCCACCTTAATATCCTTCCTGGTACTTTTCTTTTCTTACGCTATCTACTATATTAATAAACAATTAAAAACTAATCCACATTAATAAACAATTGAAAACTTGGTGCTCGTAAGCATACACTAGTGTTGGAAACAAGTCGCCTTAAATAGGCATGCATGATGGGAAAAGGGTGTTGGACAGTTGAGAGGGGGGGGGGGTGTATCAGTTGTTACCGTGCCTAAACAATTATGTTTATTTTAAACTCTTTACAGAGCACTCAATGAAAATCACAATAATGCAAGGAAGTAAGAAATAGAACATTCAACATCATTCACACATATGAGATACATAGAGACAGATATTTTTTGAGGAAACCCACAAAGGGTAAAAACCTCTTC
>JASDQU011377022.1:9774-20027 GCA_032191745.1 Picea mariana
AGGTTTGTTGGTAATTGTATTTTTCCCTTGTGGGCCATTTTCCCTGTAAGGGAGCCCTTGTATGCTTGGATGTTATTTAATGAAGAGCAGATTTGAAGGGAAAAAATTTGCTGTGCATGTGTCGTGGGATTGGTTTCCATTTTGCTTCCGCTATTTGTTTCAATTAATTATTTCAGCAAGTGTAAATTATTCAGTGAGTTGCAATTTAATTTTATAGCAAAGAAATCACTAGAAAGTAATTTATCTGTGGCTGAAATTAGAAAATTAACATGGTATCAGAGTCCACACTTTGAAGGGAAGTTGATTTCAGAAGACTTTTGTAGATCTATAAATCAGTAGGGTAAATTACGCGACAGTTTGATCAGATCTAGAAATGGTAGCAAACAATCTCAGGTTTGAAGACTAGTTGGATGGAGCATCAAATTTTCTCTCTTGGAAAGCAATGGTTACTTTGCTTTTGAAGGAGAATGACCTTTGGGAAATAATGGAGAAGGTTGTTCCTCCACCGATAGATGCAACTCAGTTGGCAACTCACGAGAAGGACATCAAAGCCCAGAGAGTGATCATGGATGCCGTGAAGGATCATTTGATCCCTCATGTTGTAGAGAAGTGGTTGGCCAGAGAGATGTTCAAGACTCTAGTGGATTTATTCTAGAGTGATAATTTGAACATGAAGATGATCTTGAGAAACAAGCTCAGATCTATCCAGATGTCAATATCTGACAATGTTACCAACTACTTCATGAGGATCACCCAGACACGTGATCAACTTGCAGCCATTGTGGAGAAAGTGGATGACGCATAACTTTTTAATGTGGCATTGAATGGGTTCACCAAGTTTTGGGAACCATTTGTCAAGGGGATTTGTGCTTGGGAGAAGTTTCCAGATTGACAGAGGCTTTGGGATGATTGCATCCAGGATGAGACTCGATAGGAGTCCAAACAAAGCAAGTAGGGAAGTAGTGATGAGAACCTGGCCCTTGTCAGTCCGACAAGAAATGGCAAAGGAAAAGATTCCAACAAGAAGGGTAACAGTGAGGGGGCAACCTCACAACCAAGGAAGAAGAAGGACTCGAGTAAAGTCAAGTGCTTCACATGCCACAAGAGTGGACATTATGCATCTCAATCTTCGAAGAAGAAGAAAGGGAAAGGAAAATTGCAGTAGGTAGCAACATCTGCAGAGACTCAGTTGAGTGAGTTTGTTGCGAAGTTTGAGAGTGACTTCTCACTAGTTTCCCACCTTTCCACCAGCATAGTTGATAGGAGTGAATGGTACTTGGACAATGGTGCATCTCGTCATATGACGGAAGCATGGGAGCTATTTAGCAGTCTGACGAAGACGAACTCAGGGATCCATGTGGAGCTTGGTGATGATGCCAAGTATGCAGTGAAGGGAGAGGAAATAGTCTTGTTCCAACTTGAGTTGAGAGGTTCATTTGATGCCCAAAATGTGCTTTATATATCAGGACTGAAGAAGAACTTTCTCTCAGTCTCACTTAAGGAGGACATGGGTTTTGTCTTTATCTTTCAGAAAGGGCAAGTACTCATACGTCCAGAGGGAGCTAGCCCTGACACAATAGTGAGGATTGGGGTTAAAGAGGGCATCTTATACAGGTTGCAAGGGAAGCCTGTTTAGGCCTTGGTACATGATAGTGTCAACCTGTGTGAGCTATGGCACAAGAGGATGGGACACCTGCATTACAGGGCGTTGCCAATTCTAAGGGAGATTGTCATTGGTCTTCCATAGCTCAGTGTTGAGAAACAAGGCATATGCAGAGGGTGTGCACTTGGCAAGAATGCCAAGGCTTCTTTTCCAAGCAGGGAGAGTAAATCCAAGGGGATCTTGGATCTTATTCATTCAAATGTGTGTGGACTCATGTCATTAGCATCAATGCAGGGATCGTCATACTATGTGACATTCATTGATGATTTTTCCAAGAAAACTTGGATCTTCTTTATGAAGACCAAGGATGAGGTCTTCAGTCAGTTCCGGGAGTTCAAGGCTCAGATGGAGAACCAGACAGGTAAGAATATCAAGGTCTTGAGGTCGGACAATGGGGGTGAGTACACCTCCAATGACTTCAAGGATTTCTGCAAGGAGGCAGGGATCAAGAGGGAGTTGATAGTCTCATACAACCCTCAGCATAATGGGGTTGCGAAGATAAAGAACTGGTCCATCTTCAGTTCTGCAAAGGCTATGATTCATGACCAGGGTTTGCCAATGTTTCTTTGGGCAGAGGCATGTAACACAACAATGTATTTGCAGGACAGGAGTCCTCACCAGATATTGGGGGACAAGACTGCTGAGGAAGCATTCATAGGAGTGAAGCTAGAGATAGGACACTTTAGGGTCTTTGATTGTCCAATATACATCCATGTGCCTGTGGAGAAGAGGAAGAAGCTGGAGCCTTCAAGAGAAAAGGGTATTTTTTGGGTTGCAACGAGACCTCAAAGGCTTAAAGGATCTTCATACCAGTGCAAGAAAAGACAATGGTGAGCCGAGATGTTAAGTTCGAGGAAAACTTGGCATCTAGGAAGTATCATGAGTTACCACTAGTGGCAAAGGACAAGGAGCAGGAGGCTCTGAAGAAAGAACAACATTGAGAGGCTTCCAATTCAAGGAGTCACGTTCAGGTGGGGAGGAGGAGTTAGCCCCTTCCAGCTCTCTTAGAAGACCCAAGTGGTTTGAGAAGACATTGAAGGATGCTCAAGAGCATGTTGAGGCTGCTAGGAGAACATTCAAGGAGAGCAGGCTTCCAAAGAAGTTTCCAAACTTCATAGCACTAAGGAGTAACATCATTGAAGATGTAACATACCATCAAGTTTATCAGGATGCTATGGTGCAGGATGATGTGCAGGATATTGTGCCAGGATCAGAGGGACAACAAGTTCTAGGTGGCTCTTCCAGAAGTACCTTCCTTGCTAAGAGGGAGTGTTGAAGTTTTGTAGCTCAGATAGGTACTTCCACATTGGTTTGTGTCTAACATGTGGAAGTCGTCATTAATACCTCTCAGAACTTTGGAAATTCACTTGAATAATTTAATTATTCAAGTGAATGTCATTTTATAATTAATGGAGGTTAATTAAATGAAATGCCTAAGTTTTTGGCATTAGTGAATTTAATTAATTAAATGAATCTTAGCCATTGATCTCAAGGGAGGTGAAATTTAATCTCAACTATTGATCACTTTGGACATTAAGGTTAGGGCTCAACTCAAGATTATAAAAGGCAACCAAAGTGAGAGGAGGAGACACACACAAGCAAGAATAGCTAACCAAGGGAGAAAGGACAGCCAACCAAGGGACTTTGGAGGGGATGTACCAGCAAGGCGGAGACTCCTTGTTATTCTGCAAGCCGTACAGACAATCGTAGGAGGGTTGTACAACCCATGGTAGCCTATTGTACAACATGCCACATGCCCGTTTTGCAGACTGAACGAGCTGTACAAGTGGTTGGACGAGGGCATCAGATTGGCAGAGTTTTTCTAGGGCAGATGTGTTAAGGGTTTCTCAAGGACAGATTTGCCAGGTTTGTTTTTAATTGTATTTTTCCTTTGTGGGCCATTTTCCCAATAAGGGAGCCCTTGTATGCTTGGATATTAGTTAATGAAGAGCAGATTTGAAGGGCAGAAATTTGTTGTGCATGTGTCGTTGTGAGATTGGTTTCCTTTTTGCTTTCACTATTTGTTTCAATTAATTATTTCAATAAGTATAAATTATTCAATGAGCTGCAATTTAATTTTACAACAAGGACATCATTGGGAAGTAATTTATCTAGGGCTGAAATTAGAAAATTAACACTAGGAGAGTGGTATGTCTCCTAGGCTTTTAGCCCCTTGGCGATTCTTCATGGACATAATAATGGCTCAGTTTCAGTGAATGTATGACCTTGGTCAGAGTGCTAGCATGATGCCCTTACCTAGGACGTTGTAACCCTAATTGGCATGAGGACTAACCCATTGGGTACACACAATGGGGGAGTTAATTGCTTGATTAGGGGAGGTACTTACCTAGGAGGAGCACTAGGCACTTGGAGAAGGGTACTTAACCCTTGGAGCTTGGGACCATGTGATATATACCTTGGAGATTGGACACTGTTAAATTTGTAGTAGCAGAAGGTGTCCATGCATTTTCCTAGTGTCCAAGGCATGAAGGGGACATTAAACATGACTAGGACAACTGATTCATTCTTGGCCTAAGTCTAACTTAGGAAAAGTATGAATAATCAAATTTCTGATTTTTCATGGACTTTTGGAACCCAGATTCTATAATTTTCTTTAGAAGCTTCTGTCGAGTGTTGAGTGGGTCCTAGGCTAGTGGGACGTGTTGTCGTCCTAATACACACTTGGGGTAACGTGGAAGAAACCTTCAATCCACTTAGTGTGTCCTTGGGGGCAAGTATCGAGTCAAGGTGCTGTCACCTGATCCTCAACTCCTCCGTCTAGGCCAACTCCTAGCGAAGCCAAGGGGGGTAGTCCCTATAAAAGAAAAACTAAGGCTTTTTCTAAACTAAGACAGAAAAATACTTTAGCCTAGGAGTTTATTGCTGAAAAATAAAAGTTCGATCACACTACTTAGCATGTATCATCATAAAGAACATTTGCTCATGAAACATTTATACATAAAAAGGATACAACCACTGCAATAATCAAGAGCATCAATGAGATTATATAACATGCATAAATAAATTGTTCACATAAGACGGATTGAAAATATGTTTTAACCAGTGCCTTAAAGGGAGTCGTGGGCAGTGTAGATCGAAGATTTTATTAGGGTTAATTTTGTAATTAATTAGTGAAAGTGTTTGGCCCCTTAGGAAGCTTGTTCTTTGCTTGGACTTGCTGAGAATTTACTGAAATCTAATGGTTTCACCAGTAAATTCACCAAAAGCGTTGGATGTCCAACACGGCGAACTGTCTTACTTCGTAGGTTGCTTTCAGGCCTTTTCCTCCCAATGAACTCACAATCTTAAAGGATTGCCCTATTATACTAGCAAGTTTCAATTACTTTGATGAAAATAAAAGATGGATCATACACCCTTCTTTGAAATATTGAGGCACTTGTGCAAACACTTTGTAAGGAAAGAAATAAATGAGCTGCAACACATAAATTTATATACCCTGCTTTGAAATATTGAGAGAGATTAACAAGATATTTCTTAGCACTTTAGTTGCAAAACTGAATGAAGAAGGAAAACTACTTGAAACTAAACATTGCATGAGAATCTAAGCATTGGTTTAACATGCATGAAGTTAGAGTGTTGTAGTGTGTTTGATATTGATTGATTTGTGCAACTAATTATTAGATTCAAGCATGCACAACTTTGCGAGAAAAGACAAGCCACAACACCAACCCCCCTAAGGGGATGAAGAAACTGGGCACAAAGGCCCGCCTTTATTACTTGTTACAATGGAGAACTTTAGTGTTCTCTTTGAGCTTTTAGCTCTTTTAGAAGAAAAGGGATCCTTATTGATGGATCTTTAAGAGGAGTACAAGAAGACAAAAAAGAAAAGAAACACTTCGTTTTGACGAAGTTACAACCCCCCAGGGTCCTGAAAGTCTTGATTTTCGCCTAACACGGACAAAATCTCCTCTTGGATATGTATTTGCTGCAACAAAACAACCAACAAATCAAGTTAGAAATGATAGAAAGAAGCTTTAAACAAATTAAAAAATTTATCAAATTTTTTTTGTGGCTCATAAGGAAAGATTTGTGGCTCATGGATTTTCTCAAAAGGAAGGTATTGACTATGAAGAAACGTTTGCTCCTGTAGCCAGATATACTTCTATCAGAACCATCATAGCTCTTGCAACCAAAATAAAGTGGAAGTTACACCAAATGGATGTGAAAAAAACTTTCTTAAATGGTGTTATTGAAGAAGAAGTGTATAGAGAACAACCACAAGGGTTTGAAGTTAAAGATAGAAAGACTCATGTCTGCAGGTTGAAGAAATCTCTGTACGGGTTGAAGCAAGCTCCTAGAGCTTGGTATGGCAAAACTGATAGTTTCGTGACAAGCTTGGGCTTTGTCAAGAGTAAAGTTGATCCTAACATTTACTTCAAGGTTATGAATGATGAACCAATTATATTGCTACTATATGTCGATGATTTATTCTTGATAGAAGAAGATAAGCTCATCACAGACTGCAAGAAGAAACTCGCCGCAGAGTTTGAGATGAAAGACCTAGGTCCAATGCATTATTTCTTAGGTCTTGAAGTTTGGCAGAGCCCAGAGAAGATCTTCCTTAACCAAGGGAAGTATGCAGTTGAAATACTGAAGAGATTTGACATGTTAGAATGTAAAGCCATAAACATACCCATGGAAACGAATTTGAAGCTCATGGTTGATACTTCGTCAGAGTTGGTTGATGCTACTCTATACAGATAGATTATNTAGCTGCAAAGCATGTGATGAGATACCTTAAGGCTATGTTGGATTATGGTCTCTGTTATATTGGAGATCATGACTTCAGACTATATGGTTATACTGATTCAAATTGGGTTGGAAGTGCTTTAGACAGAAAGAGCACTTCAGGATGTTGTTTTAGTTTGGGGTCAACCATGACTTCATGGTAAAGCAAGAAGCAATCTAGTATTGCTCTCAGCATGGAAAAAGCGGAGTACATTGCAACATGTTCTGCCAGTTGTGAAAGCATATGGCTTCGGAAGTTGTTGACAGGTTTGTTCGATCTAGAGATGGAATCCACTGTGATTCTATGTGATAACCAGAGTTGTATAAAGATGACAGAGAACCCAGTGTTCCATGATAAGTCAAAGCACATAGAGATCTAGTACCACTACATTTGTGATATGGTGCAGAGGGGAGATGTAAAGCTCCTATATGTTGGCACATATGAGCAGGTTGCAAATGTGTTGACCAAGCCTTTGTCTCGTGTGAAGTTTGAGTACTTCTGAGACAAGCTTGGTGTTGTCCGAAAGGACCTCGCTCGAAAGGGGGAGTGATGTTGATGATACTATGGTATCTTGACCAACAACGGGTAGCTCCGTTAGGATTTTATATCCTAGGGGATTGATCATCCCTGAGCAGATCCCGAAGGTCCGGTAAGGACGGTCTATTAGAGTACATGTGCATGTATATGCCAGCCATGGTCAGTAGTGGTAGCTCCATTAGGATTTTATATCCTAGGGAATCTTATGATTCCTAGGCAAATCCCGAAGGTCCAGTAAGGACGGTCTATTAGAGTACCACAAATGTTGTTGTTGATGCACCTGTCTCATTCTGTTGCTACATGTTGATGATATTGGTGTTCCAACTTCGTTTGGTTGATGATGATGTTATTCTAGCTTCGTGCTATTGATGATGATGTTCCAGCCTCGTGTTGTTGATGATGTTGTTGTTCCAACTTTGCGCTATTGATATTGATGTTTCAGCTTCATGTTGTTGATGATGATGATGTTACTCCAGCTCCATGCTGTAAACGATGATGATATTGATGATGAGAAAAACTTTTGATGATTTATAGATGTGTTAATCAATGTTCCAGATGCTGATGATGATGCTAACCTCTCCTTCTCTTGATGATGTTGTATTGAGTCATGTCAGTAGAATACCCTTCTCGTTAAGGGGGAGTGTTGAAATATTGTAACTTCGAAGAATATTCTAATTATATTTAAGTTATTATTTTATAGATCAAATTCCCTTTTGTGGATTGATCAAGTTGGTTCTTGTATAAGATCAAATCCCCTTTTGTGGATTGGTCAAACTGCATTTGTATAGTGGTATTTGTAAAGTCGGCCCCTAGTAATTATAAAGTGGTTGTAACCACTTCTAGGAGAAGTCGGCTCCACCAAGTGAAGAGACACAACCCTAGCACCATCTCACACGTGTATTTATATGTGAGGTTGGTGTATCATTTGAATACACACACTCACTCATCTAGTGCACATATCTTGAAGGCCGTTGTAGTTGCAAGAGGAAGGAGAAGAGAGGTGCATGCTCAGTCTTGGTCTATCTTTGGTGTTTTGGTCTTAGTCTTGGCATTGTATTGGCAATCTATTATTAACGAAGCTTTTGCTGGGTTTTCTCCCACATGAGGGTTTCCCAGGATAAAATGTCGCGTACCTTGTGATTGTGTTTCTTTCAGTGATCCTCTTTATGCTATTGTTTTGGAAATGCATTGAATGCTCATGTAATTTGGAAATAACCTAATAACAACAGTAAAAACTTAACAATGTTGGTTGAATGATCATGTCCTTTAATTAAGTCATATCCCTTAATTAGAATGTGTCACTTCGTTCATTATTGTTTCATATATATATATATATATATATATCGTCATTACAATTTGTTTACTCAGCATGGGATGAAGGATGGTGTCTTTAAGGGGGGATTGTCATAATGTCTTTTTCTTGACCCCTAAGTCAATCTAAAAGAGGGATGTTAGTGTATAATGTTGACTTGGGTCTTATTATCACTACTATATTAATAATAACTCATTCCCGTATTGCACTATATAATTGGGTTATTTCCCTTTGTATTGTATCAACCACGAACATTTTATGTTCTTATTGAACATTTGCTTTTGGACACATCATGTGTCACAATGTAATGCCTTGTGGAGTCTGATTTAATATGATCCTTCTTAGAAATTTAAGGGTAAACTAGAAACATAAAATCCTTTTATTTTATTTACCACAGTAGTTATAGATCAGCAGTATATTTAAAATTTCTGATGTAAGCAATTACAGAAATAATACAAAAGATCTAAACATTAAACCAAAAAACAGATCTGAACATTTTAGACAAACAAGGAGCAGATCTAAACATTACATAAGAAAAAAACAAGGAACATATTTACCTGATTAGCTTGCTGTTATCCTCATTCTGTATGCTCTGAAAAAGCTATAAGAGTCATGGATCAAACCCCAGGGGTAGATCTCATCATGGACTTGTGAAACAGATTTTGCCAAGGAGGACTTAGGGAAAATATCAGAAAACTAGCCAGCAATCAAACAAAATAAACTGGACTGAAGTAAGGACACCACTGTCCAAGAGAAGGGCCACTTACAGCCTTAATAAAAACTGTCCAGTAACATAGGTAG
Source organism: Picea mariana (assembly GCA_032191745.1). NCBI lineage: Eukaryota > Viridiplantae > Streptophyta > Pinopsida > Pinales > Pinaceae > Picea > Picea mariana. The sequence goes on from JASDQU011377022.1 coordinate 18,838, forward strand.
GACAGCAAAGGCAAACAGCAGTCAGATAGTGGCAGCAATCAGCAAGGAGAAGGAAGACAGCAGCTACAGTAGATGGCACCAAGAAGGAGAAAGGCAGCAGCACTAAAACCCCAAACAGCAACTCAAAACAACAACCTCACTCAGCGGCAGGCTAGTACGGCACCAATAGAGAAAAGGCAGCTGGAAAGAAGAGAGAAAGGGGGGTCGCAACACCCTTATACCAGAAAGAAGAGAAACCAAGGATGGCCGAACCCTATACCAGCAAAACCAAGGTAGCCGCACCCTTCAAACAGTGAGAGAAAGYTCCAAAGAGGATAGTTGTACCCTCCACCAGCAACAAGAAGAGATACCGTACCACCAAACAGCCGTACCCTAACCAAGAACTGAAACAAGGAGAGGCCACAGCAAAATTCAGACCAAGATTAGTATGTGAGGAAAATAATAAATGAGAGAGTAAGRGGTGAGGTTCTTTTTATAGTTTAGAAAGGGGTTTAGGGTTAATTAAATTAACCCTACCTTTTTAGGTTTAATTAAAACCCAATTAAAACAAAATAAAAAATAATTAATATTTTTAATYATAAAAATATTAATTAGAAAGTCAACAAGTCAAAGTGACTAGACAAGACCAACACCACATTAAACATTAAGAAGGACGTGGCCCAAGTAAGGGGAGGGAACAAGACAAAGTCAAAGGGGTCTTCTTCAATGGCAAACTGTCCACATAAGTCTCATGATTAATTTATAAACTTTTATAATCCCAGCATAAGAGGAAAAAAATCAATGATGTGGTCATGTCCATCTTCGTAGCTGCTCCTAGGTCTCATGGACCATCCCGGGAGAGAATAAGAAGATCAAACATCATCATGTCTTGGTACTTTAACCAAGAACCTGCTTGGTCCTAGACCAGGATACCCCATAACACATCTAGGGGCCCTAGATTACAACTAGGGTCTTATCCACCAAGGTACAAAACCAAAGATCAACCCAAGCACTAAGCAAGGATTCCCTGGAACATATCAAGAGGCCCAAGAACACATCTAGGGACTTATATCATGAACCACCAAGGTACACAACTAAGGCTCAATCCAAGCACCGAGCAAGGATTCTTTGGAACACATCTAGGGACTTACTGCTTGGTATTTGACCAAAAACCCCAACAATATACTGGGGGCCCTCACTAGGGTCTTTTG
>JASDQU011377023.1:4040-15644 GCA_032191745.1 Picea mariana
GAATATTTGGGATATGAATTCTAAGAGTAAATATAAACTCTTACAAAACAAGTTGCAATCAGAATCACCGAACATCATTCTTTCCAAGAAACTAAGTGTTCAAGAGAAATGCTAGGAACAATTCTCTCCAAAATATGGAAGATTGGATGTTCTATGGCCATTTATTCTACAGGAATAGCGAGAGGTCTTTCACTCCTTTGGAATCCTAACAAAGTTCTTTTCTGGAATTTCTTTTGCACCAAAAACAACATCTCAACAGAGTTCCAACCTCTGGGAGAAAGTACTTCAGGATTCATTACTAATGTATATGGATCACAATAGTTGGGAGAAAAGCTTAGTTTTATGCAGCAATTGCAACACACTACAGAGCTAACGCAACCCCATTTTTGGTTAATGGGTGGAGATTTTAATAGTATCACCTCCCTAGAGGAGAATAGGGGAGATCTTTGATGCATGGAACAAGAGCACTTGGCTTTCAAACATTTTATACAGGATCACTAGTTAATTTATCTAGAGACAAGTAATGACATTTTTACTTGGAATAACCATAGGGGGGGCTCTCATCAAGTTTCCTATAGGTTATATAGGTTCCTAATTTCAGAGTCACTCATGCTCTCATGAATGAATATCAAAACCACCATCCTCCAGTAGTCGGATCTGATCACTGCCGGATTTTCCTCTCCCTCGATACCTTTAGCAAACCCCACAAAAAACCCTTCAGGTTTGAAACATTTTGGCTCTCTCATCCTTAATTCCTAAGCAACGTCAAGACCTGGTAGGAGGAATCTCAATAAATCAATGGTTCACTCATGTATTGCATCCAACAACGCCTCAATACCATCAAGCAACGCATCAAAATCTAGAATAAGATAGTCTTTGGGGACATTTTCCAATATCATAGGCTCCTAAACACTCAGATGGAAATGATTCAACAACATATTATCTCCAATGGTCGATCACCTGAGTTGGCACAATAGTAAAAAACTTTGGTAGACCAACTTGAGGAAAGGAAAAAGCAAGAAGAAATTCTCTAGTGGCAGAAATTAAGGGTAAAATGGTTGAAAGAAGAGGAATGCAACTTTAAGATCTTTCATCGTTCTATTATTTGGTGGTAGCACTCCAACCACGTCACCCACCTCATTTTGGAGCAAGGTAATAATCTCACCTCTCACATGGATATTGAGCAAGAAATAACCTCTTTCTCTTAGGATTTGCTTACATAACCCCAACCAGGCCATTCTGCTGCCATACATTCTGTCTCCCAAAACATCCCCCACTTGATCTCTAAGGAGTAAAATGACAGACTTATGAGGCCTATTTCCCTTTCTGAAGTGGAGGAGTTTAATTTTATCTTGGCTACAGGAAAATCTCCAAGCCCTGATGGCTTTAGCTCAGACCTCTTCCACCATTATTGGTCAATAATCAAATCGGATGTCTTATCCCTAGTATAGGAGTCCCAAAGAATCGTTGGGTCCTTCCTGTGTTGAGTGTCACCTTCCTATCCCTTATCCCCAAAGAGAAAAAGGTAGTGTACCCCAAAAAATTTCACCCCATTTCTCTATGTAATTTCATCTACAATATGATATCCAAAGTTATTTCCCTCAAACTCAGGCCCATGCTACCCTCCCTTTTCGTTCTTGAGCAATCTGGTTATGTGGAGGGACGTCAAATTCTAGACAGCATACTCTTGGATCATGAGGTGGCTCACTCCTTGTAGTATCCTTTTCGTCACCTAAATGAGCAAAAGAAGGACACTTACAAGTCTAGTTGGGTTAGATAGACAGGACAGAAATGAGTGCAAGAGTTAGAAACATCAATCATAAGAAACAAAGAAACAACTAATCTAATAATAATTAAAGAAACTAAACTAAAGTGCATAAATGAAATAGAACAAAATAAAGAACGATATTCATGCCACCAATGGATAGATTGTATTAGTGGGAAAACACCAAAGAGAAAGGTAGACTTATGGGTCCCCTCTTCCTCCAAGGGAGGGCTCTTGAACCCCCAATGATTGAGCTCTTCTTACAAATAGCAAACTAAAAGGAAATGGTAAAGAAATCCAAAGCTCATTCACTCAAGAGGTGATGTGAATAACCTAATGAAATGGTGCTTGTATGCTCCAATGAGGAAAGAGGTTCCTTGCGGGAGAATAGAGGCAGCATAACAATACAAATAGATTCTTGGAAATATAGTGCACCCATGGCCTCTTTTTATAGCAAATCTTTGAGGCATTATCCAACCAGTCTTTAGTGTGAACAAAGGGCCCTTTAGGGCACCTTTAGGTCTTTGACCAGCCCCCCACTTGGATTCATCTCGAATTTGGGGGTCAAATCGACTTGGGAGCTGGACCGGAAGTGGGTGGGAGGATGACCAGAATCATTAATGCATCGTTTTGAAGTGTGCGCAGCTTTTTGCGTCCACAGTCGCGCATCAGGCGCATGTGTGTTTTTCTAGCATTTTCGACTGGTGCACGTGCACGCACTTCCTTTGCATTATGAGCGCATGCCGATTTTATAACCAATTGTATAGCTTGTGCCCTTTGGAAATGCATTTTTTGGACCATGGATGAACTAATAGGTGTTTGGAGATGCTAGATTTCTATAACCATTTGTGGACAAAATTTCAGCGATAACAGATGCCCCCTGATGTGTGAGGTTAGGAGCATAAGGATAGCCGAAATACATTAATGTTTCTTCTACTAAGAGTACCATTGTAAGAGAGAGTGTTGAGAGGAATTGCAAGAGTGATCCATTGGAGGGAGAGGGAAACCTGTGGGACCCAAACCTTTCGCTAAGGTGTGAAAAAACAAAACTATGTACAAACGAGGCGGGCATGCCCCATGCTCGTGTCATGTAACTCAAAAAAATGTGTAAGACATTAATTGAAGTGGTATGTTGATGTAGATAATGGCAGCGCCCTCCGGGGCAGTTTGATAATGGCAGAGGACGATTTTGATGGTGAACATACTCTGAAAAGAGGCAATGACACATGTAAGAAGTGTCGATAATTCGCGGGCATTGATATCCCAACAAATTTCAGAGGTCTTCGACAAATATAAAAACAACTGCAATAGTCACAAAGTAAGACCCACCGTAATATGAGATAAAGTTGAAGTCAAAATTTATGGGGGTCAACGACAGCAGAGAACAATGGTTTTTTTTTTTTTTCTATGTCGTCTGAGACTCCTCATTGTAAAGGGAATGAGAGTCAAGATATTGTCACCCTCTTGGAAACTGTGTTGATGTTGACAGGAAGGGAGACGCGACTCCAAGAAGCAAAGGGCTTCATGAAATCCACTGGATGAGATCAGGAACTGATAAGGTTCACGGACGAAGGCAAGAGGCGGTGAGACTCCAGACTGCCCTTGGTTGGGGATAGATGTGAAGTATGATTGGCAGCAACCGTGAAATTGAATCTAGTGTTAGGGGGATGACTAGACGTGGGTGAAATTGCGCCAGAGGCATGATAAAGTGGACAAACTCATAGATCAAAGGTATATGGACCATGGGATACTCGAGGTTTATGGACGAGGTCAAGCAGAGTAGGAGGTAATGAATGCCCCAACCAAGGGCAACACGGGTTGCGTTGCTGGAAAAGGAAGGTTGCTAAGGGTGACAACAAAAGCTAGGTAAATGCACGAAACAAAGGCTTTGTACAATTACCAAATGAATAAAGAATAATTTGGGATAAGTGAGCAGCTACAGAAATAGGTGCCCCAGTGCAAGATGGCTTGGCCTGTGAGAGCTTAAGTTGTGTGGAGAACTGGTGGAGGGTGAGGGCCCCATAGGTGGGTTTCTATATGAGGTAAATGAATGGAGGGGAATTTGCAGATGGACAAACTGATTGTGGATGAAATGGAGGGCTAATGATATTGTAGAGGTGCAGTCAAATGATAACCAGTAGGAGATGTCTTGGGAGTCCATTGGGAAAGCTAGCAAAATGAGGAGAAGGAGTATGTGGTTGATTCTCAAACATGAATAAGACTATCGGGACTCCCATCCCTAGGGGGTGAAAGTAGAATGAGTGTCAAAGTTCCAAAAAGGGGAATATGAATGGGAAAACTCATGGAGGAGAGAATGCTACCGGGTGACAATACTAAAAACGCAGCGGAGGTGAGAGTACTGCAGAGCCGGATGGAGGGATCCTAAAGGTGAATGTAGGAGGGTGTGAATGGGAGATGCAATGGATATTCAGAGGGAATGACTACATGCCAGTGTCAATCATATACCCTGATGGGGTTGCGCTGGTGTGTGATGGCAAAGTACCTGCACACATGAAAACCAAATACCCGACGTGAAAAATATCTGAAAAAAAAGAACATAGAACAATTATTGGATAATTTTGATTATGATCATGCATACCTGGGTGGGATGTGAGAAAAAGGCTCCCCGGGGACGAGGACGGATAGTGACCCAAGGAATGTGACTATGTAGGTGGTGGGATCCTAATCCCGTGGCTGAAGACGGATCGGAAAACGGGAGAACGGAGCTCCTATAATTAAGTATGGAAGTTTTGGAAAAAGGGACTATATATAGCTGTAGGACCCACATTCCCACTTAATTTGTACCTGCGGTTATAGTGAGTTGATGAGAGGTTTGAGAGGATATTTAGAGATTCTAGGAGTTCAAGCTAGCTAATCCGGGGTTTGCAAGAGCCAGGTTAGTGGTCATATCCTCCTGCATAGTAATTAGGATTTCTTTTGTGGGCAGGGACATATGGATGGTCGTACGGAGGGACTTTGTGGCCCCAGAGCATGGGCGATCGAATGATTCATGTGCATGAGTGTGCGGTTGTAATTGAGACAGCCGTGCATGGGGGCGCCCGAATCGGAAAAATAGGCGTGCATTAGGTGGGTGCATGTTCAAAGCACAGTTGCACATGTGTGCGCAACTATATTCCTGACAGTTGTGCATGTGTGTGTGACTGTGTAGTGGACAGGCGCACTTGAATGCACGTCTGTGTGTGTGACAGGGGCGCATGCATGTGCCCCTATATCATCGATAGTTGTGCATGAGTGCGCAACTGTGGGATGAACAGGCACGCATATGTGTGCACCTGTGGGGAAAATAGTCACGCCCTTGAGGCAAAGATGAGGGGTGTAAAAAACTTATCTTTTCGGAGATTTTGGTGTTTTTATGGGTTGTGATGCTACACACCAATATGATAGGGCAACTAAACCGTTGTCGGACTGTCGACTCTGGTGAGTTTTCTTTTGGGTCTATCTTGGTGGCCTGGTTTTTGGAGAGGGTGCCCATTTTGTGCCCAAGAGTTTTGTTGGATGCGTCGAGCGTTCGAGAGCCACGATTGAGGAGGTGGGCAGCGATCTTGGTCCATCATGGTGGTAGGGAGGATGGCCACTACTTTACAACCGAGCTTGAATGGGTGTGGCATCAGATGCCACATATCATACTCCAGTTCCCATATAGTGGGGTGGATTTATGGGATGACCTAGAGATGGTGCTACCCCCTGAAGAGGTGTTCGATCGTAGAGGTACATTGATGTATTTGATGGTTTTGAGTTTTAGATAGTATAGCATATGTTTTATGTGTGGATGGATGTTGATGCTATCATTTGGTTGTTGTGTGTGCAGATGTGGGACCACACAGACGAGAGATAGATTTGGTCAGAGTGCCAACGCGTCAAGGGCCCATGAGACCACTATGGGGAGAGCCACGAGCAGGGCAGAGACGGCAATGGGATGAGGTTGGTGTGAGGCCAGCCGATGATAAGAGAGCAGGTAGGAGACGCTGATATGATGACCCCGGTGTAAAGCTTTCACATGCTCCTCCGGCGGGGGTCGACGGAGAGTTTGATGATTTACGTTTTCAATTGGAGGTGGTATTACAGGGAGTGCCTGAGGGCATGTGGACTCAGATCCGAGATGAGGGAGACTTGGAGCAGTGTGTGGTCCTTTCGGTGGAGTTGCAGACCCTAATCCACAGAGCAGCTATAGAGGGGCAGTTATGACTGGGCGGCTGCCCCCAGGACTTGAGGGACCTCTAGCTGGTGGGGCACCTCCTCCAGAGAGAGGACCAGGTGGGGGAGCTATAGAGGCACNACATTGATGTATTTGATGGTTTTGAGTTTTAGATAGTATAGCATATGTTTTATGTATGGATGGATGTTGATGCTATCATTTGGTTGTTGTGTGTGCAGATGTGGGACCACACAGACGAGAGATAGATTTGGTCTGAGTGCCAGTGCGTCAGGGGCCCATGAGACCACCATGGGGAGAGCCACGAGCAGGGCAGAGACGGCAGTGGGATGAGGTTGGTGTGAGGCCGGCCGATGATGAGAGAGCAGGTAGGAGACACTGATATGATGACCTCGGTGTAAAGCTTTCACATGCTCCTCTGGCAGGGGTCGACGAAGAGTTTGACGATTTATGTCGTCAATTGGAGGTGGTATTACAGAGAGTGCCTGAGGGCATGTGGACTCAGATCCAAGATGAGGGAGACTTGGAGCAATGTGTGGTCCTTCCGGTGAAGTTGTGGACCCTGATCCGCAGAGCAGCTATAGAGGGGGAAGTTATGACTGGGCGGCTGCCCCCGGGACTTGAGGGACCTCTAGCTGGTGGGGCACCTCCTCCAGAGAGAGGACCAGGTGGGGGAGCTATAGAGGCACCATGAGTGCCTTTGTATGTGTATTTTTGTATTTATATAGGCCTGTGAGCCCATTTTGTATAGGGTGATGTGACACCTATGTTGTACCTATAGGGATGAGGTGGTTCACCTGCCTACAGATGATGGACATGTTGTACTATGTTTTGTAAACATTGATAGCATAATGATCGATATATATATATATGGATATACATTTTGGATCTATATGATGTTCACATGTGATGATGATTTTTTATGTATTTTATGGTGTCTAATTTATATGTTGTGACAGACTTTTGATGATTTATGTATGTGTAATGGTATCTTGATGTGATAAATGCTAATCTAACACTAGGTTAGACATATTATGTGCTATTTGATTGAATTGTCTTGGAATATGTGTAAATGTGATTGAATCAAAATGTCAAGATAAAAGTATAACTTGTGGGTATTTGTGAAAGAGGCGATGATCACGAACATGGTACACATTGTTGAGCTCAAGGACCACGAGTTGGGAATCTAGTAAGATGCTAAGGTGACGAATATGGCGGTGACTGGCCTCGGCAAGGAGGCCAATGATGGATGTGTATTCTTCTTGGTTATGGGTTGTTGAGCCCAAACATATTCCGCTGGAGTGGAGTAGTTCATATGAGGGGGTATAGAGGGCCCAAGTGCCGAAGAAAGATTATGTGTCCATCGGCTAGCTCCGTCGGCATAATCGATGTGGTAGGACGATAGAGGAGGTATTTGTCAATAACACAAATGGTATTTTAGATGCTAGGCATGGGGGGGAAAAAGAAGATTAAAAAATCTACGAAATGTGTACAAAAAAGAAAAAGCCTAGTGTAGAGTGGCTATGCTCAGGCATTAAATTTCTTTAAGTACAACCTGTTGATGGGTTCTTTGAAAGGGTGGCCTTTGGGAGAGGCCAGGATGTATGCGCCTTTAGTGAGGCAATGTTGGATGATGTAGGGTCCATGCCATAATGACTCAAATTTTCCATGGCCAAGGGTATCGTGAGCGATATCGTAAGCAAAGACGAGGTCTCCTTCGTTGAATGAGCAAAGGTTGACATGGAGATCAAAGGTGGCCTTCGACCATTTTTTGGTTACCTCATTGTTCTGTAATGAAGACCGGTGGTATTCATCCAGCGATTCTAAGTTCAACAAACGCTACTCCATTGGAGCAGTTTCGGGTAATAGCTCAATGGTAGTGCGTAAGGTGGGAATTTCGAATTCGATGGGGAGAGTAGACTCAACCCCATGGACAAGATGAAATGGTGTAACTCTAGTGGTAGTTTTAACTGTTGTGCGATAAGCCCACAGTGCAGAAAACAACATATGATGCCAATTAGTCTTATGCTTGTTAACCATGCACTGCAACATGGTTTTGAGGACCTTGTTGACCACCTCTACCTGTCTGTTGGACTGAGGGTATTATGGGGAGGCGAACTTGTGGGAGAATCCTAACCTGGAGGAGAGTTCAACAAAAATATCATTCTCAAAGTGTTTCCCGTGATTGGAGACTAACTGTAGTGGGACCCCAAAGTGGGAGATGATGTGATTAAAGAAAAAATGTGTTGTGGTGTCATCGGTGTTGTTGAAGGTGGGCATGGCTTCTTCCCACTTGGTGAAGTAATCAAATTCCATGATGATGTACTTGTCTCCATTACTGGATGGAGGGTTACAAGTCATGAAGTCAATGCCCCATTTGAAAAAGGGGTCGGTGGTAATGACTGGGTGTAAAAGATCAGGTGACACTCGGGCTTTATGGGCATAAAGCTGGAATTTATCACGGCATGGATAGAGTCATGAAACAATAAGGGCTAGAAGTAGCTTGCTCAAATTATTTTCTGGGTGTTGTACATCCCTGAGAGGTGGCCAACACAAGCGTCATTGTGGCAATCATTCAGAACTTTGTCAGCTTCGTCGATGGTCAAACATCGACGAAGGATGGTGTCAACCCCTCATCGATATAAGATGTCACCAATAAGGAGATATTGAGGGGCCTGATGGTGAATACACTGATGATCGTCATAGGAGAGGTGAGGTCCAAACTTCGGAGGTAGACGAGGAGGTTGTCGTACTAGGGATCATCCGAGGGGATGTAGAAGAGGTGTTCGTCAGGGAAGTCTGTATTGATGGGTGAACTGGTAGTCTCTGAGGGAAAGGTCGTAATGACTTTGGAGAGGATGAGGGATTTCTTGCTCTTGGGTGTTGAAAATTCGAGGTCATACTTCTGAAGGATGACAATCCATCGAGAAAATTTACCATTAATTTGCCGGTGACTGAGCAAGTATTGCATGGGGTTGGAATCCGCTACGGCTTTGGTACTGCGAAGCAGGATGTAATGGCGCAGTTTCTAGACTGTGAGGACAACTGCAAGGGCTAGTTTCTCTTTGTGATTGTACTTCAGGGGTAGTCCTGAAATATTTTTACTAATATAGTAAATGACATGCTCACAGCCATCATCCCCTAATTGGACAAGAACTCTTGCTACTGAGACGGCTGAGGCCAACAAGTAGAGGATATAGTCGCGATTATAGTCGGGTGGACTAATCAAGAGGGCGTTGGAGAGTGTCTCTTTTAAATCATCAAAATTGGTTTGGGCAAGTTCATCCCATTGGAATGGGATATCATGACGCAATAAGCGAAGGAAACCGTGTGCATAAGTGGCGTAATCAGGGACAAAGTGGCATAGAAAGTTATCTTTGCCCTGTAGGCTTTGGAGTTGGCGTAAATTCTGAGGTGGTGGAATTTCGGTGATGGCTTGGACCTTAAGGGGGTCAAAGTTGATGTTGCATTGGGAAACAATGAACCCAAGGAGGCGTCTAGGGTGACGCAAAATACACACTTGAGGGGGTTCAAGCGTATATTGTACTGACGACACCTATGAAAGACGACGTGTAATTCATCTAGATGTTGAGTGTGTTTCTTAGATCGAGTGGTGAGATCATCTAGGTAGGTGAGGATGATGTGAGCTAGATCATGAAAAACATATGTCATGGCCCATTGGAATGTCGCACCGGCATTCTTGAGGCCAAAAGGCATGACACGATATGCGAAAGTACCCCATGGGGTAGTGAACATGGTTTTGTATTGATCGGCTGGGTGAATTTGGATTTGGTTGTAGCCAGAGAAACCGTCCATGAAGGACAAAGCCTCATGGTCGACACAATATTTGATAATTTGGTTGATAAAAGGAGTTGGAAAATTGTCTTTGGGACATGCGTGATTGAGATCACAAAAGTCAGTGCAGACGCAAATAGTGCCTTGTTTTTTGTTGACAAGGACGGGGTCGCAGACCCATGACGTATATGCGATGGGGTATATGAACCCTGTAGTGCGTAATTTGTCAATCTCGGCTTTGATGGTCGCTGCTTTGGATGGGTGTAATGGGTGTTGCTTTTGTCGTACAGGGGTGATATCAGGCCATGTGTCTATATGATGTTCGACAATCGAGGGATTGAGGTCAGGAAACTCTGTGTATGACCAGGCAAAAATGTCCCGGTATTCCTAGAAGAGAGCTTTGTAGGCTATGATTTCTTCGGGAGAGCATGCGGCACCAATGGTGATTTCATGTATGATTCCCGATTTGATGGAAATATTGATTTTGACGGTGGGGGAAATGTTGGCCATGTTGCCTTCTTCAAAAGCGTCAGGGGCAGGGATAGGATTATTGAACCAGACTATATTCCCTGATGGGAGAAAATCTTTGGTTTTGATTGCGTATATGGATTTTTGGTTAAGAGGAGTAAAGGCTTCCTGTGAAATAAAGAGCGCTCTGTGATGGAGCAGATCCCATGGGAAATCGAGGGTAGTTAATTCTTCGAGGATGTCTTTGTCGCAGTGGAACTGTCGAGAATATAGGGGGTCCATGGGAATAACATTGGTGACTAGCACCATGTGGTTGTCTTATGGTAGTGAAGAGGTAGGGGGGGAAGACGCAAGGGGGTTGCGATGGTTCGCTCGACATAAACAAAATATCGAGATAATGTGGGTTTAAAATGGTAGTCGGGCATAAAATTTCCATGGGGAAATGAACTGGAGAATTGCGGGGATTTTGGGGCGAATCCTCATATAGGCTATCCATGAACTGTGGAGGAGTAGGGATTGTCTCAGGCTCAGGAGAGAGGATATGAACAACATCAAGGGATGGAGTAGGGGTAATCACTGGTACCTCTGGCAGTGAGGTAGGTGTAGGATTTTGAATAAGGGCCATTTGGCGATGCATGTATTCAAGGATCGTAGAACATTGGCATGTGAAACGACCCAATGATTCATAAAGAGAGCAAGGGCATCTCATCCACTTGTTAACTGAAGTCTTGACATAGTGGATGTTTGTGACAGGAGTACTTGATGACGCGGATGGGGGGGACTCTTGCTAAAATATCTGGCATACTGTTGTTAATGTCTGTCGAAATTGAGGTAGCTCGGGGAAATGGTGGGTGTAATGGCCATACACTGAATAGATGGCACGGGAAAATTTGGTTCGCAGCCTTGTGTTACCTGGAGTTGGATACGTGGTGGTAGTACTAGGTGCATTGGGTGGAGCGACGAGCGGTGTGGTTGCTCAAGGAATTCAGATTAAATTGCGTAACTCGGGGAGAGAGGGACATCGATTGGTGGGGTGTCCTTCTTTCTCACATAGTGCGCAAGGAAGTTGAACTCAGGAGGGAGTGGAGCGGTGGGCTCTTCCTTCTTCCTTCTGCCCCCAGTTGTACCGGTGGTGCTAGAGAGTGGGGGTGAGGGTGGTGCGGTCAGAGTGAGGACTGGTATCTGCATTGGGATTCCCTCGGTTTGGGGAGGAAGGGATGGTTGAGGAACCATCTCAGGTGGGTGCAGATACCAAACTGGAATGGCAAGCACCATGTTAGGTAGAGTAAGCGTGGCGGCTACCTGGAAATCTTGGATGCCCGGTGGGGGGTAGAAGAAGGGGATTTGGGTAATGGCTTGGGGGAATGTCTCCTAAACTGGGATGTGACCCTGGGGGGGAGTT
>JASDQU011377023.1:25696-39213 GCA_032191745.1 Picea mariana
ATTATTGTTTCGGTTTTTTCCTTTCTTTTGGGCATTATTCAAATGATGGGCTAGATTTTCTGTATTCAATTGTTCAAAAATTTGGAATTTATAAATGGGAGAGGGTTGAACAAAGTTAACCCCAACATGTGGTTGTCCTTGTGGTGGAGCCATGGGTGGGGGAGGACCAGGAAATGGGAAGTATGGATTATTTTGTGGCAATGATCCATATGGTACATAGGAAGGTGCGATTCTTTCACTAGTGCTTAGGGTGTAAGCTGAGGTAGAGGGGGTACCAGAACTTGGTTGTATAGTTGGACGCATTATAGGTGTCAGTGCGGGTCCACTCATGGGTGGAGGAGGTACCATAGGTTATTGTTGTGGGTAAGGGGGAGCGGGGTAATAAGGAATTCTGCCATATATTGGTGGATGTTGGAGTGTACCAGACATGGGTGGTGGTTGGATGTACGAAATATGGTGTGTTGTGGTACCAGTCAATCCATCCGTTGAGTGAGACATCCCATCTTTGTCTTGGTTGAATGGTACAGGTCTTGGGATGTCAGGTAGTACTATGTATAAGTATCCTGACTGTGTGTAAATGAGGTCATACTGTTGAGATTTACTAATGGCTTCCTCTTCATATTGGGGGAAGGTGGAGGCCACATCCTTGGCAAGGAGGGAGACAAGTGATCTGAGAAACCAATCGAGGCATTGTTGCTTGGTGGTTTCAACTTTGCATAAGCTACGTCGTCGATGTCATTCATGAATGTGGTCAGCGATATGTGTGGTTGAGGTTTGTTTAAACTTCGAGAGCAATTTGAGACCATTGTCATGGTGTATTGGTAGTTGAAAGAAGGTTAAAAATGCTTTGGCCAATTATTCAAAGGTCACATGGGACCCTGAATTTTCATCTACATACCACTTGGTTGATGGACCAGTGAGTGTGCGTTGGAATAACCATAATCAAACAGAGTCATCCATGATGTTGTTTGAAGAGCACCATAGGTGGAAGGTCATGACATGGTTGGCAAGGTCGTCTCCTACCTTCCCTTCAAACTTGGGAATGTTTGAAGGTAATTTGGTAGGCATTGCAGGCCATGTGGGGTCATGCAATATAGGATCGTTGGTGATCTTACTAAGATTTGGTATGTTGAGGGAGGACAAGTATGGCATATGGAGTGGTGGTGGAGGATTAGTTCCAGCCATGGTGTGAGTGGTTTGTGTACCTGACCCGTGAGGGGGGTTAGGTGGGGTGGTACTTCCTCCTTGGGAAGAAGTGTGCCCCCCGCTTCCTTATAAAGGAAAGATAGTGGACGGTTGACCTTGGGAAGTGGACCCAAGTAAAGTGGAACTAAGCAAAGATGATCCCAAGATAGTAGCACTCACGGGGGTGTGAGAGGGTTGAGCCTATGAGTGGGCAAGACGAGGAACTCCTCCACGAATGGGAGGGAGATTTTGCAAGTGTCTGGAACAATGGGGGTTTCTGTGGGTCCCCTATGATGTTCGACTAGCAAAATGAATGTGTGCAACTAGTGATGAGAGTAATAAATGAACAAGAGACTTTATATAACTTGGACCTTCACAATATATCTCACAATCGTTTTGTAATCACAAGAGCATCATACATAAATCAATTGACAAAGAAGCATATAGGTGGATAGGTGGATTTTGTTTGCATGGGAGAACAGAGAAAGAAAATGCTCGTGTCCTAAAAAGACGTCCTTCCTGGCAAATAGAAATGGACCTTCCAATAGCACTCAACAGTGGGGTCTGAAGCCACCGGAAGAGGAACTAGTGAAGGATTAAGTAATCAGTTATAATGAGGGGTAGAGGGTGCATATCCAGAAAGAGATAGTGATATTTCCCAATAGACACAAAAAATCCGATCAAGGTGCAATTGCAACCCACAATTTCCACCTGGGTAGATGTCCTAAAATTTGGTCACTAGGTACCTCCGTCAAAGTGTGGCATTTAGATTTTTGGCCTCATAAATGGGTCATGAGTTGTATCTCGTCCAAGAGGTGGGTGCCTCAAGGGGGGACACACAGAACAACCGGACCTCGGCATTCGACCCTTCACGAGTATCTCCCTGCCTTATGGTGTTAGGAACACTTGACTTGGAGGATTTAAAGTTCCCTATTTGACAACTTCTAATGTTTGAATATGTGAGAACCAGATAACGGGGAGTTATTTGGATGCCTATCCCCGAGATCCTACATAGACTAAAAAAATTCTTTTGGCACCTCCTGTGGAGGAAAACTTAGTGAGTTATTAGAAAAAAATTTAGATGTGGTTGTTTGTGAGATTGGGGGTGTGGACCAATCTCGTTCAAATTAAGTGGGAGTGGACAATTTTGTCAAGAAAAGGGTGGGGCATTTTGGAATCCCTTTGGAGGAAACTTACTTCAACCTCCACGATTCTAGATGAAACTATGTGAGTGAGTAGTGACTTTGTGTGTAAACAAGTGAAAGTGTGCCAAATTTTTAATAAGTTAGGTGTCACCTTGAAACATGTGGACTTTGTGTGGTCCTTACAAGTCTTGATTACCTAATTTACTAGATGTCATTGGTACAACCTTGCGGAATAATAAAGTCCCTATAGAACTAGCATGTGGACATGTGGGTCCTTACCAATTCTTTAAACTCCCTAATGTGATTTAATCTAAGAAAAATTTAATATACTATCCTAGATTGTGGACATGTGAGCATGTATGGGCTCGTTACAATAACCTTTAAACTCCCCTAGTGATGTAAACTAAGAAAGTAGCTTCAAACTATCCTATCTTTGCAGCATGTGGGCATGTGTGGGCCCTTACAAGTTTAAGATGTTTTTGAAAAGAAATTAAGAGGAGTCCCAAAGGGGGTTGTTGTCCTCTCCTAAATATTTTGTCTTTTAAGAGAGATGAAATTTTCCCTCAATCGTTTTTCTGATTCTCAAGATCGCTCTATGGCGCGAGAGAAGAGCATACTCAATGATCGAGGTTCAATTTCTGGTCCTAATGCAAGTGGTTATATATGTGATATAGAATGATTCCAACTTAAATTTAATCAAAGCAAGCCATCCATGTGGGAAAATGAAAGCAAAAAGAGGATAAATATGGATTTTAACCCCCTAAGTGCCTATGTTTTGACTAACCCTTCATGTGGAGAGGGAATCTAAGTGTGGTGCATATTACAATTTGCATAGAATCAAGCTTAAGAAGGCTATGGGCCTTCAGCATATCACAAAAACCCTTGCAATATTTGAATTTCTGGACAGATGCGCGGGTCTCAGAGTAGACAGAGGCGCATGTGGTGCCAATGCACAAATCAAAAATGACATGTTGGCACAGGTGTGCAAAAGGCGCTGAGGAACAATGTTCTCTTGGCGCGCATGCTCGGAAGGCATGCCTGTGGGCTAAAAAACCCAAGAACTTTCTATTACATGGGCGGGAAGAAAATTTTGGATGAAATTCTCTTAGCTCAGCTCTGAATTTAACTTTTTGCAAGTAGGCTTGGGCCGGTAATGGTTCCTGCAAGTTAAATAAACCAAAAAGAAGTGCTCAAACAACCCAAATGGGGAGGAAATTGATACATTTCCCCAGTGGAGTCACCAATCTATTATATCCTTTTCGTCAAAGAAATGAGCAAAAGAAGGACACTTACAAGTCCAGTTGGGTTAGCTAGACAGGACCGAAATGTGTGCAAGAGTTAGAAACATCAAGCACAAGAAACAAAGAAACAACTAATCTAATAACAATTAAAGAAACTAAACTAAAGTGCATAACGGAAATAGAACAAAAGAAAGACCGATATTCATGCCACCAATGGATAGATTGTATTAGTGGGAAAACACCAAAGAGAAAGGGGGACTTATGGGTTCCCTCTTCCTCAAAGGGAGGGCTCTTGAACCCCCAATGATTGAGCTCTTCTTACAAATAGCAAACTAAAAGGAAATGGTGAAGAAATCCAAAGCTCATTCACTCAAGAGGTGATGTGAATAGCCTAATGAAATGGTGCTTGTATGCTCCAATGAGGAAAGAGGTTCCTTGCAGGAGAATAGAGGCAGCATAACAATACAAATAGATTCTTGGAAATATAGTGCACCCATGGCCTCTTTTTATAGCAAATCTTTGAGGCATTATCCAACCGGTCTTTAGTGTGAACAAGGGGCCCTTTAGGGCACCTTTAGGTCTTTGACCAGCCCCCCACTCATATTCAACTCCGATTTGGGGGTCAAATCGACTTGGGAGATGAACTAGACATGGGTGGGAGGCCGACCAGAATTATTAATGCGTCGTTCTGAAGTGTGCACGGATTTTTGCGTCCATAGTTGCGCATGTGCGCTTTTCCGGTGTTTTCAACTGGCGCACGTGCACGTGCTTCCTTTGCATTCTGAGTGCATGTTGATTTTATAACCAATTGTATAGTTTGTGCCCTTTGGAAGTTCATTTTTTGGACCATGGATGAACTAATAGGTGTTTGGAGATGTTGGATTTCTGTAACCATTTGCAGACAAAATTTCAATGATAACACTCCTTAAAAAACACTAAAAATTCAGGCATGCTCATAAAATTGGATATGTCCAAAGCCTTTGACAAGCTTAGTTCGCAATATATTAAGGAAATCCTCCTGGCTTTTGGATTTCACCATAATTGGGTCAGATGAGTTATGGCCCTCATCTTTTCTACTTTCTTCTCCCCATGGTCCAGTCGATGACTCACGAGCCATTCCATTAAGGAAGGTCCTGCCCATACTGTATGATCCATGACCGAACTGCCCATACGACCCTGTCCCTAGTGATAGCACCAGAGATTGAGTAGCATGTTTTCTTGAGGATCTTTAGAAAGTTATCAAGCCAATATAATATTCCTACACTCTTAGGAAATCCAGCAAGCTTGCAGGCTATAGGCAAGCAGTAATTATTATTGTAATTGCAACTTTCATTTCATCGATTGGGAGTTATCTTGGAAGTTTTAGTAAAGTTTCTAGCCTTTTTGATCAATGGTACCCCCTCCCCCCGCTTCCATCCCTCATGCGGTATCAGGAAAAGATATCCCCTCTCCCCTTTCCTTTTCATTCTTATGTATGAAGGGATAGGTCATAGTCTTAAGGCAGTGGTTGCCAATCAAAAGATCTAAGGTCTAACTCTTCACCGCTCGGTTGATCCCTTAACCCATAACCATCTTGTTGATGATACAATGCTAATGGGTACCCCCTCTACTCGAGAAGCCAAAATTTTCAAAAACATTATTAATGATTTCATGGAAGCTTCTAGTACTTCCATCAATCACCTCAAGTCCTATATTTTCTTCTTTAACACCCCTCTCTCTATCCAATTCCATATCATGTGCATACTGGGATTTTCTAGGAGCTCCCTTCAATCCAAATACCTCAGGGTTCCCTTGCTCACATCCGGAGTACGCAACAGCTCATGGGAGGATATTCTTACAAGACTGAGCAAAAGGTTATCCAGTTGGACCTTTCACCCTCTCAATATTGTTGGCAGATTGGTTCTCCTAAAATATGTTCTTCAAGTGATTCCTCTATATCTCATTTTTACCTTAGCAACTCCAAAAAAAAATCTTAAAGCAGTTAGAGGACTGGAAAGAAATTTTTTGTGGCAAGGTGCCCAACTTCAAAAAAATGGCCCTTGGTAGCATGGAATACCATATGTTTCCAAAGTTAAAAGGGGGACTGGGCCTCAGAGATCCTGAATTTCTTAGAAAAACTCTAGGTTCCAAAACATGGTGGTGATGGCTACAACAAAAAGGGGAATTATGGAGTGGCCTATGGACACAGAAATATGTTTATTAGCTTGGCTCATCGGAGCTAGTAAGAATGTTGGATTCTCATGCAAGCTCCCTCATTTGGAACTCAACTTGGTAGAATAGATGGCTTGTACAGTAGAACATCCTTTGGGAGATAGGTATGGGAATTCAACTATTTTTTGGGAGGATTCCTCAAAACAACTTCCTATTATACAAATAGATCAGCAACTTAACACATTTAAACTATCTCTCTAGACTCTTCAAGGAAGACAGGTCAAGGATTACTGGTCTGACGCCACAACAAATTCAGATTGGCAGTCATGGCATATAGATTCTGACCACATCCCTCTCAGAGATCATCCTTTTTTTTGTCCCTGTTGCAGCTCCTTAACCAGTGGAAAATTAAAGTCTCCACCCAACCCAACAAACTCAAATGGGGTTATCACTGCGCTCGTAGTTTTACCCTCAAGGAGGCTTACCACTTGGATTTTCATCACTATTACCTCCCAAATGAGGATATCTAGAATAAAATATGGAACATTTATGTAAGTGAGGCTTCCAAGGTCTGGGCTTATTTTTTCTTTGCACTCAAAGTGATGAGCCTATGGAACACCTCCTTAACTCCTGCTCTTTCAACAACACACTTTCGAACTAAGGGGATATTGCCTTCAGGTAATCTAATCGTATCAAGGATTCTATCAGATCCACCATCACTTCATGGTGGGATGCTTACTTCAACAACCCTATTCTCAATCACATATGGTAGCTCTTCCCAAGATTTGTACTATGGGAAACCTAAAAGGAACATAATAGACGAATATTTAAATATGAATCGTAACCCTGGAATGTTATATGGGAAAGATCAAGAAAAAAAAATGTAGAGACCATCTCAAAAGAAAATTGGAGCCCTTGGGACCTTATTTTCTCCCCCCGAGAACAAATCCTTTTGTATGTTTGGTTATCTTTCTCCTCATTTCCTTCTCTCTCTTCTATTTATCGCCCTCCCAAACCTTCCATCCATGTGTCTTGGTCCCCCCCTCCTCATGGGTTTATCAAGTTGAATTTTAATGGGGCCTCAAAATACAATCTAGGTCTTGGCAACTATGGAGGTGTCTTCAGGGATAGTAATGGCAATATCTTTTGCATCTACCATGGTCACTTGGGAATTAACTCCAATAATGTGGAGGAACTTTGGGCCTTGATCAAAGGACTGCAAATTTCCTAGAAACTTCAATTCTCACAGTTTATTGCAAAAGGGGATTCTAAGCTTATTATTCACTTGCTCACTAAGCTTCAATGGGGCTCTTCTACCTCAAAGCTATACAATCACTAACACAGGGAATCTCTGATAGACATGCTCAACTCCCTCTTACCAAGTAGTCTTGGCCTCATCCCATCTCATGTTAAATGATATGCCAACAAAGTTACTAATCTCATAGCTAATACCAACTTTGATAACCCCTTGGAATCTATTGATGCATCCTGGGATGAGCTCCCTCTCCTCTCCCTTAAGAAGTCCCACCTCTCCCTGGCTCAAGAAGTTATTCCTCCCCTGGATGGGGTTCCTTTGAGTTCACAAAATGACATGTTTGATATGAGGGAGATAACACTTAGCCCGAGGGAACATATGGTTGCGACCATCATGCGCTATGATACACTAGACCCCTCAATGGTCCATCAAAACTTAATGAAAACGTAGGTGGGTGTATCCTTGCAGTTGAGATCGGATCATGATATTCATGGCAATAGAAAGGTGACATTAAGGATGATAGACCACTTTGGCCTCACGAAACAAATGACCCCTCCTCGTTGTTCATTCCTTTCATTTCAATGTGGTCGGATGGTGTACTTCAAGGGTTGCAAATGGTTGGCGCAGATCATTGCGATGAGTGTGGAACCACTTGCAAAAGTTTCTTAATTCCAATTTCATGATGAATATAGGGTAAGGATTGTACCCCTATTCATATTTGACACCAGTACTAGGAATGGTGGGGGACATTCGGTTCGAGGAAGCGATTGTCTACATGAGAGGGAGGATATGCACACGAGTTTTCACAATTTTTCCATTCATGAGCATAATGAACAATGAAAGAGGGGTCCCCTGGTGGATAAGAGGCAGTTCAATTTGGGCACAAATTTATAGTTAGGATTGTGTTTTGGCAACTGCCAAGCTCTAGTGGATTTGGGTTTATTCTGCTTCTTTGTTTGGTTCGTTAAGTTTTTCTCTCTCGCTTGTCTTTCTAGTCATGGCACCGCGAGGACAGAAGCCTCGCTCCTCTTTTTTAAAGCAGTCTCATGTTGCCAAAGAGATAAGAGATGTGGCAGAGTTCTATGCAGACTTTGTTCCTGAGAAGGAAAAATCCACTATGAAGGTCCTTGAAGAGGAAGTTCGCCTAACTCTGGAATTTAAGGATGACGAAAAGGTAGAGTTCCAGCTGGGGTGTCTTATTCATGATCTTGGTCGCACTAGGACCAGGAACTTCAAATTATTTTGTACTCTGGAAATATATTGGCACACAAAATCTGTGGTTGCTTTAGGAATGTTGCCCAAGGAGGAAGACTTTCACTAGCTAAAAGGTCGATCGAAAGCTTTGGAAACTCAGAATGCATATATGATGGAGGTAATGACTTGTCTAGATCATCATCATGGTGGGGCCTTTGTTCCTCCATATGGTTTGAAATCTGGCCCTAAATCTTCTATTACTATTGCTCAACGAGGTGACTCGGGACCCATCATCCCCTAGGTTTCTCATGCTCTGTCACTGTGGAGACTCTGGTTTTAGTATTTTCTTTTTTTTATGTTATCTAGTTTCATATACTATGGTGAATCATAGTAGAAGACATGAACCTATTAAGACTGATGATTTTAATATTTTTAAGACATATGATAAGTTTTGTAGCCTGGTTTCCACTCTGGGGCAAGTTTTTTCTAGGGATTTTTGTTCCCAAGCGACTGTCATGGTCTCTTTGGGTAGGAACAGTACTGCCTCTTTTGTAAATTTTGTATATAATTAATGCAATAGCCACTTTCTTACAAACAAACAAAAAAGGATGTCTCCTCTCACCAAATCTAAATGCTTCAGATGTGGCAAGGATGGTGTTGATAGGTGGAAAAAATCCCTCCTGCAACAAGGGATAACTACTTGATCACAAGCCCCAATTAGAATTGTTTTCCTTTGGGATGGTAGTTTCCAATCGATATGTGGGATTGGTTTTCCACTCAAGATATTTTCTCTTTGGAGAAGAGACTTAATCGTTTAAGCTTTGATCTAACTTAACTTAGGTTACAGAAAAGAAAACAGATCTACTAATCCTATCTCAATTGAGAGAAAATGATAATTAAAAATGTAGATAAGAATGGTTGATTCTCGATACCTAGAAGAAATTCACTATCCCAAATAATATTTATGCACAATAATTATTGTTGCTAGAAATAGATAATAACAATTATATATATACTATATTGATAGTCAAAGAAACAATATGAAAGTCTTGAAAACAAGAAAATATGAGACGGTCGCATGAGTTATTTCTCAAGATGATGTTTTCTCATCCACATCCTACAAGCAATTATCTTAACATATATGAGTGTTATCTATGTTGACTAATAGGGAATGAATATCAAATAGAAGAAAGAATTATAAATGATAATCCACTTAGAAGGAATTCACAAAAAACTCATCATCTCTCAA
Organism: Picea mariana; assembly: GCA_032191745.1. Lineage (NCBI taxonomy): Eukaryota > Viridiplantae > Streptophyta > Pinopsida > Pinales > Pinaceae > Picea > Picea mariana. The sequence continues at coordinate 35,117 of JASDQU011377023.1, forward strand.
AGCACACACATCAATTATCATAAATCATAAAAGTAATCTTCAATAATAATTATGCTTCCTTATTTGATATTTAGTTAATCAACATAGAGAATAATCATGAAGGTAGCGTACATAACACTTGAATGAAAGGATTAACAAATGTTTAACAGAAATGTAACACCATCAATTCCACTTCACTCAACACAATATGCCAATAAACTGGAGATTTCAAAGGATTTAATTAGAACTGATAAAAATAATGAGTTCCAGTATAAGTTTCAAAAACTACAAGAGAAAACAGGTATGTGAATAGAGTTTTAATAAAAATACCAAATAAATATCCAATCATTGGTTCCCCTTTGTTCAGAAAGAATCGTAAAGCATGTGGTAAGAGAAATTTTCCTCACTGCTGTCAAAATTCCTCCCTATAGCTATTTGTATTATTAGTTATTTATAACACTTTAGAAAAACAATTAATTAAGTTATGATTACTCTCTTTAGTTATTACAACCTGATTTCTCTCCTGATATATCTAATTTGATTGGGTGAATAATCTTTGACCCTGATTTCTGGAAGATCAAAACTTCCCATTTTTGTTGTTATATATCTTCCTGATGACACCTGTGTTGACCAAAGCATTGAATGGAGGATTTTAGGAAGTATTTGCCGGATCCAAGAGAAATGTATCATATCATGAAGATAAGGATGATAACCCAAGTGTTCATTTTCTTCAGATTTATATACATATACCTTAATTAATGAGCAATTACAAAACTGTAATTATTCTTGTAAACATTGATAACAAGTCTGATATTATATTTTTTAAATTTGGAAATTAAAATAACATATTTATTACCTCATATGATCTAAAACATGTTTATCATGAGAGATATCTTGCCAAAATGGAGGTGTATGTGTCATAAGTAGAAAACAAAATGGATAGGTTTTGAGGTCAAAAAGTGGATTCAGGTACCATATATTACTACAAGCTGAAAAACCTTGCCTTTCAAAATTTTTCCAAAACTGATATGTTGCCTTTTTTGAATTCAAGATTTTGTTCTGGGAAATACATCTCCTCTGTATGTAGCTTTTTTCTTTATTTTCCTTCTTGGTTTGTGCATAAGAACCTTCACCTTGAGACTTTGGTTTTCAATTTCAAATTATTTTTCTGTTTGTACCACTTGTAGGCATGTTTTGTTAGTAGAGCATTTTCTTTTTTCAATTGCTCATTTTCTTCCTTCAAACTGTCATTTTCATCCATCACCTTTGTACTATTTTCTCTCAAATATTTATTTTCAATTTTAATGAAACTTTCTAGGACCTGTAGTTCTTGAATCTCACTCTTCAACCTCATAACTTGTTATTTCTTCTTCTTTAATTGTGAGGTTAGAATCAAAGTTGAAAGAGTGACTAGTTCTTCTTTTGGTACAGAAGGTTCAACTTTCTCTGTGTTGATGCTTGTTGGTAAACCCTTTCTTTCAAAATCCATAGTTGGAAGTAACTCCCTATTGTTGATGTTGTTGGTTGGAGATAACTCTTTTTTATTGACATAAGAGGTTTCTCCTTTCTTTAATTTAATACTTTCTAAAAAGTCATAGAAAACCTATTGCGATTCATCAAGCTTAGGAGTTGATCTAGATTTGTGTTTAAATATTTGTATTTTGGGTCTTTTTTAGGTTTGTTAAATACAAGACTCATTTCTTCATTTCTCTTTTGATCTTCTTCGAACCTTTTGGCCATATATCTAGTCATTCTAGGCTGAGATGTCAAATTTGAAAATTTATCTATTTTCAAACTACTTCTTCCCCATTTACTTATTTTAGTCCATGAAATTTCAAGAATATCTTGATCCTACTCTGCGTCCTCAGGTGTATGCTCCATTATTTCTATTGTTGCATTTCTTGGCCTTTATTCTATAGTACCTTGAAGCAAATTCTATGTAATAGTTCTTGTGGTGACTTGCTCTTCAAATTCATTGTCTAATAGGAATTGTTCCTATTCAATTCCTTGTTTTTCAAGTTCATACTTGATAATGATTTTAACTAAGCCATGATGGTAAAGAGACCTCTCCATATTCTTAGTTTGTTTTTGAATATCCTTGGACATTTTGGTCAATGATCTTAACAAGAAATAATGCATGTTCAGAAGTTTCTCCCTTTTCAAATGTAACAAAATTTGAATATGATAGAGAAAAACTAGGCTAAAACGCACTTCACATGTTACATACTTTTGTATTAGAAAAACCAAGTCTTTCCAAGGGTCTTTTAACCAAACCCCGGGTACTCCTGCAGCCCAATTTAGTTTCTGTCTATTTCTCATAAGGAAAGGAGTCCAAGCTCTTAAATCAATTGACTTGTTTTTAAACCATTTATCTCCTATCAGAGGTAGTCCTACAATTTGAGAGAGAGAATTCTCAGTGAGGTGAATGGTTAAGCTACCAACCTGGGCACACTCCCCGTCGAAGGTTTGAGTGAAATCCTTTTTCATTTCTGCATTGTGCCCTGTAAACTTCTCGAAGAATTGCCTCCAACCCATTCTTTTCAGGATTATATTGCATTCAGGATGTATGCCAACTAATTCCACTCCAAAAGGTTCAAACCTAATTGCCATGCTTTACTGTAAACCTCCTCTTCTATATTGCTCTATTTTTAGTCAGCTCTGTCTCTGAGATTTTATCCACTCTGTCTCATAAAGTCTTGTTATGCTTGGAATTGTTTACCTTTGTTCTTATTCACAAATTTCATGGCGCATATCAACAAGGTGGAAAAGGTAAGGATCATATTTGAAAAATGTTTGGTTAAGTGTAACGAATAGGTCGTGAGGGATTCATGAGTCATTACCAATTAAGTGGCATGATATGTATTATGATTGCAATTAGAGGGTGATAATTCCTTGAAATGGATAGAGCCACTATATCGAATGTAGGGGAGTTTATAGCAAGAAAAGATCCCATAATAATGATATCTTACAAATCGTAAAAGTAACTATTTAATGTTTTAATTTCTTTTTTAACAAATGAAAAATAGCAGCCTTATATCATATTTTTACTTTTACCTTTAATCTATGCTCAGGAATGCTTCCTTTTGAAGTTCAATGTAGCTGAATCTTCTACTCAATCAAATTGACAGGCATGATCCCTTTGTTTGAATTCGATGGTTCCATCTCATGAAGACCTTATAATCAAACAAGAATTTGCTAGATAAAAATCATGATGGAAAACTTATGTAGAAATAATGCATTTACAAGCTTGAAAATCTAGTTTTATTTTATTTATCTTCAGCAATTACAAGATTTTATCAATTCTTGTAATTGCTTATTTAGCAGTCTATATTGAATTAAAGACAACATCCATCAGTTTCAAAGTAACTAAAAGACTGATTTTAGTACAATATGAAGTAATTTTTGTTATTATGTACTTATGACATTATCAAAACTTGATCTTTGTTTGTGTTTGACTGGATCTAAAAGCTAAAAATAATTAAGAAACTAAAATTTAATGGACCATCTAATGATAAAGAAAAATTTCGAAAGGAACTCATTATCTTTCTGAAGGAAAAATGAATAATGGAGGGAGTTTGTTGTACCATTCACAACAAATGGTGACACATTGGGAGAAGTCGTTGTCTTTGTTATTGGAAGTATAGGGATCTTGTCCATTTTCACTTATAATTTTGGAAATACAATACTTGATATCTGAGAGAGAGTTTATCATCATCAATACTCTATTCTTATCGTAGCATTTTTAAAAGAGAAAGAAAAGATGGAATTTATTATTTGAGATGAGACAATCAGTTTCAAATTAGTTATGAATCAAACCGAAGGCCTAAGTTTTTATACAAACCAAATCTTGCACTCATTTGCTCCTCATCTATATTGAACCCATCATTTCTTCGATGCTCACGAGCGTCCATAGCCCTAACAAAGGTTCCCTAGTATCATACAAGCATTGCCCTGTTGCTAGTGAGCGTACATAGCCCCGATAGGTTTACTTGTACTTCCTACACTTGAAATAGTGTTTTTCAACTTCCATTTCATAATTTACACTCTTTTAAGATATCCATATAAAGATATTTCATAAGAAATGAGCGTGATGGAAGCGGGGTGATACGAGAGTTATT
>JASDQU011377024.1:7441-20716 GCA_032191745.1 Picea mariana
TTCTATTCATATTCTTATTTTGGTTGCTAACTCGTTAGATAGGCCATTTCAATCAATTATATTTCTGGTTTTTATATGTGGGAAATTTTTGTTGCAAAACAGAAATTTTCATAACTTTTTGTGAGTGTGTTGCAGCATTTTCAGCAACCAATAGCTTGCTGATTTTTGCAGGTTCTCGCCAGGTCAAGGGTGCATGATGCCCGTTTTCAGTCACAACACATCTCCAAAAGACCTCCTTTCAAAGTGGTAACTTTATCCTCTCTTTGTTTTCTATCTAAAGCATTGTAAGCAAGCCCAAAGGAGGGTACCCAAGTGGCTTGCCTTCTTTTTCATTTTAGTTTTTGTTTTCCAGCTTTAGTTTAGTTTCTTTCCCTGTTTTCCTTTCATCATTTAGATAGCTTAGTTGTGGTATCTTACATGCATGCTCAAAGCTAAAATTATGTAGAGTAGATCTCACACAACCAATGCTAATTTAGACCTGTGGAGGCATAAGTAAATCTTTTGCTTTTTCTTCATTTCTTTGCATGCAAGCTATAATTTCTTAAATATTTATCTCTCACATATGCATGCAAACATGGGTATTTTAATGGTTTAAATAATCGCTTTCAATTCCGCAATTCATTTCTAGTTCTTCACATTTTACATGCAATAATTTCATTGTTTAAGAACTCAACTTGCAATTTCAGTTTGGGCCCATTTGGCACCTTTGAGCAAGCTTAAAGCACTCAAACACTTTATAATACTTAGCTCATAGGTTTAAAAAACTCATTAGACTTAATAGGGCACCTTTACCAACCATCTTCACCATTTAAAACGGGATCGGAGGAAGCAACGAAAAGGTGATAGGCCGGGGATGGTCTCGTGGTGCTCAACGTCCTTTTCCGGGAGTTATCTTAGGACTGACTTGTGGAGCTAGGGTGGGCCTCGTTGCCTTACTTCTTGAGCACCCAACAATTACTTGGTAATTGGGGGAGGAAAGTATTGGGTTGACACTTAGATAGGATTGACTCTCACTTAACCACTTTATTCAATCTTTAAGCTACAACTTTCGGGCGATTTACATTTACACTTGCAAGCACTACATCTTACTGTTACAGTGTTACTTTTACATGCAAGTCATTTTCATAAGTTGTGGAATAATTATCTAAGTGGTTACATCTGGATCGGGAACACTTCACATTTTCAAGCACTTTTCATTCATATTGTGTTCCTATATTTGAGGTGTGATCCTTCAAGAAGTTGCGCATCCCCCTGGAGACACTCTCTTGACTGGGTCTTGAGTGATTGTATATGTGCCATTGATAAGCAGTCCAATAGAGTAAGATCTATTGTGAGCATGCTTGGCTTGATGTGTTGATGATTTTCTTATCTTGATTACCTTTATTTCTTGCACATACAAGCAATTGGTTAGTTAGCATCTGTATATCTTGTATCTATTGTACCTAGTTTAGTTTAGCCTTGTTGTAATCTTAGATATTCTTTATTTGTTTTGTATCTATCTTGTACTTAATCTGGTTGTAATATTTGTAATCTTGTAACTCTGTTGTAACCAAACTCCCTTTAATTTAGTTGACCCCTTGCCCAATCTTAGGCACTAGTCTTAGTTGTCCTAGGAAAAGGTTTGACTGTTCATACTAATTGTTGCATCTTGCATAGCTACTTTACATCATAGGCTAGATTTTCCCCCAACCATTTAACTAATTGAAACCAACTCCTAGAATTTAACTTCTAAATCTCATCTAATAACTAGGGTCTACCCCCCTTGGCTTCCGTAGGAGTTAGCCTAGATGGAAGAGGTTCAAGTCAAAGTGACAGCGTGGACTTTGAACCTAGGCATTGTGCCTCCGAGGACACACTAAGTGAGTAGGACTTAGCTCACATTTGCGAGTGTGTATAAGGACGACAACAGTGTGTAAGACAAGAGAAGAGAGATTTGAGAGAGAGCTTGGAAGAAAGTGCGAGCAACAGATTTGGCACAATTTTCAAGAGAGATTGGGCACAAATCCCAAGGTGAAATTTTTGTTTAGAATTTCTTGAAGTCTATTGCTGAGAGGGAGGCCGTACTGTACGAATCTGTACAACAGAGAAGTGGGCACGGTTTTCGAGGCATTTGAGGCACAAAAATCGAGGTAGCTTGAGGGTGTTTACTGTTGAAGGATGGTCGTACAGAGCAGACTGTACAACAACTGATTGGTACACATTTCAAGGTGCTGATTTGGAGTAGGCCGTACAATAGTACGAATTTCTAGGCACGATTTTTTAGGCAGATTTCTGTGGGACAGTTTGGGTGTCTGTAAGTGTTCTCTTGCTGTCAAATGTATTACTGCTGTAACTTTTGGACTTCTTGAAGCTCTAATAAATCTCTCTCTTGGTGGGTTTCCCCAAACTGGGGTTTTCCCTGGCTGGTTGCCAAAATCTGGGTGTGCACATGTGCTTTGTGATTGCTGTTCATTTTTATTTTCCGCTACAATACTTGCTTAGTAGTGTGTGTTTCTGCTTATGATATAGCTGTATGTGGGTATTACATATCAGAGTTCATTTAAGACAAAAATTTGTGTTTACTAAGTGTTTGACAAAAGTCCTATGGAGTTAGTGTGCTTTTGTTACTGGTTTTCTACATTATCTATATTTGAAAAGTGATGAAAATGGAGGAAAATAGGCATTTTCCTTTTTAGCATAACTCAATCATATGGTCAGATTTTAGTGAAGGTTCTTTTGATTTTTTGTGAACTTTCTCTACTTATGCTAGTAGTGTTGGTTTGGTGAGTTTCCATAGTTACAGAGGTGAATCTTGCAACAAAAGCGTTGGAGTAGGGTTAGCAAGTTTAAAATCAAGACTCAAATTCAAGAAGGCTTAATTTTTTGGGTGGATTGCAGTGTTGTTGTTAGCTTCCAGACTTTTGCTGTAAGAAGCAATCCTCTTTATAGAAGCATAATATAAAGGAGTAGTTATGAGGAATGATTGTCATCCTCTCCACTTGGGTTCTATTCTTGATAGTGACATGTTGATATGGCCTTGAGCCCTGTTGCCGCCTTTATACACACCTGGGTAATGTGGAAGAAATCTTCAATCCACTCGGTGTGTCCTTGGGGGTAAGTTAGAGTTAAGGTGCTGTCACCTAATCCTCAACTCCTCTGTCTAGGCCAACTCCTAGCGAAGCCAAGGGGGGTAGTCCCTAAGAAAATAATCTAAGGCTTAAAACTAAATCTAAGCAATTAGTGTTCTAGGAGTTTATTGCAAAAGACACTATATAAAGTAAATTTATTCTAAAAGCATATATCAGTCAACCACCACAAGATACACAAGAAATACTTGCATAAAATGATATTTAAGATAACAAGATGCAAGTAAATTAGTAAATGCTTCAAGATAAATATAAATGACTGAGAAGTAAAAGATACTTGAAGCAAATGACTTTGTAAAAAGTGTAAATGAGACCAGTGCCTTAAGGTATCGTGGGCAGTTGGAGATTGCGTATTTTATTAGATTGTCTTTATTGATAGTAGGTTAATGAGATAAATTTTATTTGCAAGAAAATAAAGTGTTTGAAAGCTAATCTAGATTTGGCCTCTAGAGAGGTTATCCCTTTAGCTCAAAGATTTGCTGAGAACTTGCCGAAACCCAATGGTTTCACCAACAAGCTCACTAGAGGTGCCGGAGGTCCAACACTGAGGGGAACAAGCCCGAGGTATTCAGTGAAACTTCGCACACTCCCCCTAGACGATTCTTAAAGCCAAACAATAATCCTCTTTTGAGATTTTCCTATTATTACTACTCCATACCAACCAACCCAATGTGTATGAAACTTACTCCCAGAAGATCGAGACAAGCTCGCAACTGGAAGCGGTGGGAACAACATTGGGAGCCGAGGGGAAATGTTTATTTTAAACAATAAAGCAAAGTACTGAAAGGGAAATATTTTTTAATTACTAAGTCTTCACTGACCAACCTCTTGCGAGGAGTTGAGAAGATGGTTTATTTCCAACTTTGAAATTCCATAAATGAAATCTAAACTAGCAATTAGTATTCTATTTTGCAAAAGGGAAACTAAACTAGATTGTGATTTGTTTTAACTTTATTGTTTATGTGAGATTGTTTGAATTTTATAGCAAATGGAAAATTGAAAGCAAACTAGAAAGATAAATAGTCCAAAACACAACACCAACCCCCCCCTAGGGGGAAACAAAAAGTGAGGCCTCCTTTGGCTCACTTATTTTATTATCTCGGTTACAATGGTCTCTTTTTAGAGACTTGGGATCTTTATATGAATGGATTGAAAATGTTTACAATATTTTTTAGAGCTTTATACAAGTATAGGGTACTTCAAGGGGTTCTTGAGGCTTCAAAACTTTAAAATTTGGGCAGCGTTTTCCTTTGTCTTTTCGTCAAACCTGCAAAACCAGCAAGTTAATTGGGGCAAAGATGCCCAAAAAGCTATTGGAAGACCCTGCAAAAAGTGTTAGTCAATGTATATAAAATTATAGAAAATTGGCTAAGTATAACTACATTAAAAATAATAGTTAGAGCTAAATAAAACAAGAAAGGAAGGCCTTTTTCTTTACGATATTACTTGCTGTCCCAAAACAGTAAGTAATATTACAAAGATGCCTAGATAAGACTTCTAAACTCTTTACAAAATGAAACTATCTTTAGCCTTTAAAATATTTCTTTAAAAATGAAACTAAGATAGATTGCAACTTGCAAGCTAGATTTAGGAATAAAGCTTTGTGATCTAATCTACTTGCTCTTATCATGCAAAAGAAAAGACAACCTTAAGATTTTACTTTGAAAATAGAAAGCTTTACTTTGCATGAATTGAAAGTAACCCAATTTGATAATTTAGAAATGGAGAAGGAGAAGAAGAAAAGTGCTTTGAAACCCTTGGAAAATTGGGCAAATGGAGTCTTGTTGATGGATCTACAAGAGGGGCTATGTCTCCTTGAAATCTTGAAGGGTGAGGTAGTGCAACCGATGCCTATCATTCTCTTCAAGTGTGATGATCTGCAAAAGACTTAGAGATTCCTTGCCCAAAACTTGTTAAACATATGATGCTACTTACAAAGAAACTTTGAAATAAACATGAGCATTAACCGAAATGAACATGCAAACTAAAGCTATCACTTGTAAACAAACATTAAGATTATTGAACAAACAAGTTTTATAATCTTACCCAATTAGGAGATAGCTCCTCTTAGAAGGCATACAATAACTATTAAAAGCAACAAATACACATAAGCAAATTATACCTCACAATTAAGCATTTGACATAGAAGCTCCACACATGAAAGTAGACACCAATGTAGCCTCCAAAGCCTTTCTTTATTCCAATAAAAAAAATGATACAATAGCAACACAATGGCACAATTCCAAAGCTCCGACTAGCTCAACAATGAGAGAATGCTTTGTTAAATAAGGAGAGGGGTGCACTTCCCAAGGAGGGAGGGCGCACCACTTGGAGGGGAAACCTTTGCCAAGTGTGAGAGATGGAGGTGCCACCTCTCTCCACACACCAACTACTTGACTCTTGGGGAAAAAGAGTGGGTTGGAGGGGCGCCACCTCTCAGAAGGTAGGCAGCCTCCTCTTGGAATGCACCACCTCTCTCTAAGGGGGGCACACCCTCTCTTGGAGATCTCTCCAATCCCAAGATAGGCACCCTTTAACTCTTCATCCATTTATTACTTAACTCAAATATGCTTTCCCTTGTCTGCCACATAGCCTTTTAGGCTTTATTTCACTCAAAACATGTTTAAAAATGTTTTCGACACTTTGCTAAAATTTAGCAATCCTGATTTTTTGTCTTTTTTGGGTTTTGTGAGTAAAATTGATTTTTTAGTGATTAAAATCACTAATTTCACTCACAAAATTGGGTACTTAAGTAAATTGGGTGCTCTAGGTTAAAAAATGAGCACCCCCAAGGCATATGAAACCTCCTAATACCACTTTTTTATTACAACTTCAAATTACAATTAAAAAATTCCTTTTTACGAGAAATTTTTTAATAACTGAAAAATTAAAAAACCCTAAGGGGGACTTAGCACATTTCCATAAAACTCTAGGGTAATGTTTAACATGGTAATATACATTAGACACTAGGCTTAGAGGACCATGCTAAGGCCTAACCATGAGTATATACTCTAGCTTTAGAGGAATTGAGTGAAAAAACTCGGAAATTATAAATTGCTTGGACAACAGAATATAATTAACAAGTAAAAAAATCACTCCAGACTAACAACTCATGTCTAAGTCTTAGGTGGCTAAACCTTTTAGAAAGTTCATCATGCAACATCTCTTATTACAATTCCCCGCAGGGTATGGAAATGCGGAAAAGGTTGGTCAAATAGACCAGTTGAACTTCTGAACTCTGAATATTGAGCACTTGATTGCTCAAATTTTGGCAGCTCAACTGCAAGTCTAGCTAGTGCAACTCAGTGGATAACAAGCCCTATAGAATCCAAAGTACAACTTGAGTGGGCCTAAGGGTTAAGAACATGTGTTTCCTCCTAGCAGGTCACATGTTCAAATCCAGAGGGGGGTAGGGTATGCACACCTCCTTAGACTTTAGCAGTCAAATCGCTGCATGGAGGGGGTCCCTTGTCCCACAAACACAGGGGTCTCATACACCAATTTGGTGTCTGGCTCGGCTTTAGATTATTATTGTTAGTTGGAGCAGCCTGTGAAGCCATTTGGTTGAAGAGGATACTTGGTGAAATGAATCTTCCACAAGGGTTGAGCACTATCGTTTGTGACAACCAAAGTAGTATACACTTGTCAAAGAATCCAGTTTATCATGGCAGGACCAAGCCTATTGAGATCCATCATCACCATATCCAAGTATTGATTCAAAATGGAGATATGCAGCTTGAATATTTTAGAAGTGAAGATTTTATGTGAGGTCAAATTTGTAAAATTTAGAGACAATTTTGGTCTCAGAAATTTTAATGATGTGATGTTTATTTGTGATGTAAATTGTAATTGCTCCCAAATGAACATTAAGGGGGGATGTTAGTGATAAGGGGTTAATTCATGGCTAATCCATTGATCAATGATGTGGCATTTATGGATAAGATTGTTTGATTTGGTTGGCCTGACCTTCATAAGTGTAAAACCCCGATGTTTCTAATATAAATAAAATCCTAATGCCACTCTCCACTTGTCTTTCTGGCAAACTAAGAATTGACATTTTCTTTGTGGTGATCAATCCACCTGCATTCGGTGTCATGTGTGATTGCTTTGTGTGTTTTTCTTTCTCTTGCTTTTACTTTGAAAGCTGGTCATAATTAGATGGTATTTGGAGGTGGAGAGCTCTGGTTCCTCGGATTGGTATTTCCAGGCTATCCTGATTGACCCTTGAGCCTATATACAAAATAGTTCTTTATGTAGAAATAATATGAATTAACAAAAAATGAACTGTCTTGTATTTGGCCTGCAAACAATACTAGGAACCACTCGATCAACCCTTCTTTGTCTCTGTTTACAAGTTGCATTTAATCTATTGATTTTTGAATTCATTGAAGCTTCATTGTTTTTAAGACTGTAGAATTGGAAGGAAGAAAAGCTAAAAAAGAAAGGAAGGACGTTTTCCTACAACTTTTTGTCTGTTAATGTGGATCCTTATTCAATCAAGTTCCTTTGCCAATAAGCATGGTTATTTATCCCAGGGGTTTTTCTTTTGTTTGTTGTTCATGGTGATCTGATTCCAGGATGCAAATCGGAGGGCAACTCAAACAGGTTGGACTGATTAAGTTATAGGCACAAAAGCAGGAACACAAATGTACACAAAATAATTCAGAACAATGCTCTGTGAAAGAGTGCAGAAAAAAAAGATGCTCTGTTGCTATGCTTCGTATCATACACACAATACATAGGAATACATTCCAGTTACAAGAATGTCTGTTCAGTTGCTGATGGCGGTTTGGTTTTTGTCTTTTTGGTGCGCCACATGCTGCTGTTGGTGTGCATGTGCAATGATAAGCATTCCTGGTGTGTCTGTAGACTGGTGAGGTGGGCGTGCATAGGCTGATGAAGTGTGCGTACATAGACTGGTGAGGTGGGTGCACGTAGGCTGCTGAAGTCTGTGCAAAGACCTGTGAAGTGGGCATGTGTAGGTGTCTGAAGTGTACGTGCAAGCTCAAACCTGGCATCCCTAGTATTTTCTGTGCCAAATGCTGTTGAGATTTTGCGGTGCTGCACACTTGGTGTTGGGGTGCAAGGGTTGGTCTATTGGAGAAGGTCAGCATGGACGGTTGGCCCTTTCTGACACACGTGAGGTTTTGTGCTGGATGTCTGTGGTTGTGCTCAGATCACATGGTGACCGTGTTGAACTCTTTGGTGGACCAAAGTTTAATGTATTTTGTGTGGACCTAGGGGTCCAACGTACAATTTGTTTTCTGTAGTGTTAATTGGGATTGCTGTAGTCATGATTGTAGTATAAATTCCCTAATAAATGAATTGAGAGCTACTATAAATTCATTTCAAGTGTTTTTAAGGACAAAGCTTTTAGAATAACCACTTTTTATGTTTGATAAAATATCAGGGCGGACTTCCAATGTACGTTGCAACTCGGGGTCTATACAACATGAGGCCCCCAACGATTTTCGTGCCAGCAGAGATAAAAGAACATGTAGAGAAGTTGTTTGAAGTTCACAGAGCAATGGATCATTCAGAGCTGAATCACAATCTAGTAGGGTTGAATGTTGGTATGCTCTGGACATTTTCCCTTTCGTATAATCCAAAATTAATTGAAAACAGAGTGATTTAATAATGGGTAGGTGCTCAGTTATCAGTCCTGGCTGCAGGAGAGGAATATCAAATAAGGAAGGACCTTCTAGTCAGGCCATTTAAGACCTATCATGTTATACCAAGCCAGGTAGGGTTTTGCCTATTCTCCAGACACACTATTCGGTGTGGTTTCTATCTATTATTTCCCTTTCCTAAAATGCAGCACCTTGTAAAATTTCTAAGCTCTTTTTGTTGTTGATCGAATTTAGGGATATATCATCTATTCTGTTAAGCAGAAACTAAAGAAGGAGTATCTTGGTCGTTCATCAGATGATATCAAGAATTTGAAGTTCTCAGGTGTGGAGGTGTGTCTGTGCATTCTTAAGTTTTCTTGAAACATCTCTCTTGTGTTGGAATGTTGTAGTTCTTGCATTTATGATCAACAGTCATTTTGTTATTCACTAGAATGACATGATTTATTTTCATTGTTTTATTAATTTCATATTGGCACAGTTATTGAAAGTTGCAATTGAATCGCAGATCACAGACACTGTAATATCACCAGAAATTGCTTTCACTGGAGATACAATGGCTGAATTTATAGTCGATCCAAACAATGTTGATGCAATGAGAGCAAAGCTTCTTATCATGGAGGTTGCCTGCCCCCTTTGTTTTCCTTCATTCATTTTCATATGTTTTAACTTTTAGTCTTTTACCATGTTGGCATAGGAAATTTTTTTCAAAGATTAGCTTTTGTACTAAAACATGTATTTTTATCCATTCATGCATATTCTCCTTTGAGAACATTAACTCATATTGTCCTTTATTTTCATTTTGGATTTTAATACAATTTAAGTGTAAAATTTGTATAATAGATTGAGAAAGTATACAATTAAGTGTTACATCTATTGGTGATATATCGCCGATATCGTGATATATTGCTGATATTGCAATCTACCACACATCATTCCCCAAGCCGATATTATCGGTGCTATTTATCGCGATAATTTCATCTTTTGAATTATTGTGATACATCCAAATTATTGCGATAAATTCAGTAGTTATCATGAGTTGATGTACATTATCACCCGTGTCTGCATCAAACTCGCCTTATAACCATTTTTTTGGTCTTTTAACCCTCATTTTACAGAAGTGAGTGAGGGGATTGAGCTTTTAGGATACTGTGACCATTTTCCATTAATCAAACAAGGGGAAGTCCACTATTTTCATTGCCATCAGCGGAGCAATTGTGGAGTGGGGATTTACTTTGATCTACCATATCCATATTCCCAGGTATGTAGAAAAATTTATGCTTGCATTTTTTTTGTTTTTCAAGATTTAGTATAGGGTTTGCAATGTCCATAAGATATACTTCTTCTTGCCATTTTTTTAATGGGAGATTTAACACTTATGTAGCTGTGATATTTTAATTGCAGCGTTCTTTTAAGTTTTGTGTTGATTTGAATTTCCCCATTTGTTTTGTGCCATAGGTTTAAAACTTTAATCAGTGCTCTACAAAATGCCAAAACCATTGGACCCAATGTGGGAGTATGGTGAACCATATGAGGGTCATAATAGACTGTGGCTGAACTGTAAGCTATGTGGAATGGAAATGTTTGGCAGAATTAATTGCTTGAAATACCACCTTGCCAAAATCCCAGGGCATGAAGTGGATATTTGCCCCGCATCTATCGCAGAAATTGTCCATATTGCAAATCCATCAATTCTTGATATTGCTAGGAAGAGAGATTAGAGGGAAAAAATGAGGCTCAAGCTTGCAAATAAAACAACAAGAAGCATGGGAACCGCAAGCATCTCAGGGGTGGGGGAAACCCAATCCTCAGCCACACCTTCCACAGTGCCCTCGACATCCTCACCTTTCTTTGTGCTGAGTTCAATGCCTAGAGGACAACCTTCTATTCAGTCGATAATTAAAACAAGGGAGAAGGAGGAGGCTGACGAGATTGTGGCCAGATGTTTTTTATGGAGTGACATTACTTTCAACATTGCCAAGAACAACCCATTCTACCATTCCATGTTTCAAGCCACTGCTATTGTTGACCTTGCGTACAAGGGCCCTTCCTGTAATGACTTGAGAGGGTCTGTCCTTCAAGGGGAAAAGACTGATTGTACTCAGAGATTGGTTGAGCTTAGGGAATCATGGGAGATCACCGAATGCACCATTATGTTAGATGGTTGGATAGATGGGAAGGGTAGGTCCGTGTTCAATTTTTTGATTAATTGTCCCAGGGGGACAATGTTTATCAAATCTGTTGATGCATCTACACATGTTAAAGATGCACAGTTACGACGTGAGTTGTTGGATGGGTTCATCTGGGAGATAGGTTTGCAATATATTATCTAAGTCACTATGGACAATGCTGCTAATTATGTTGCTACTGACAGGTTGCTTATGGAGAGGTTTTAGACCTTATATTGGGTTCCTTGTGCCGTCCATTGCATTGATTCGATGTTAGAGGACAAGGGCAAAATTTCTTGGATCAAGGAAATTGTTGATTCAGCTAGGAGTATCACAAAATATTTAATCATACATATGTTCTTACACTCATGAGATAGTTCACAAGGAACAAGGAGTTGGTTCGTCCCACAATCACTTGTTTTTCCACTAGCTTAATTTCTCTTCAATCTCTCCACAATTTTATGTTGGAGTTGTAGAGGATGTTTATTTAAGATTTGTGGAATTTTTGTCTACAAGGAACAAGGATGTTTATTTAAGAGTTGTGGAGTGTTTCTCTTACACTCATGAGATAGTTCGCAAGGAACAAGGAGTTGGTTCGTCCCACAATCACTCGTTTTTCCACTAGCTTCATTTCTCTTCAGTCTCTCCACAATTTTATGTTGGAGTTGTAGAGGATGTTTATTTAAGATGTGTGGAATGTTTGTGTCCAAAACACTAAAGTGGATGGGCAAGCCATAGCCCAACTTGTGAGACACAATCAGGGTTTTTGGATGGGAGTGCAAGAGTTGTGTGCCATTAGCGAACCTTAGGTAAAGGTTCTTTGCTTGGTTGATGGTGACAAACCCGCAATGGGCTACTTGTATGAGGCCATGGATAGGGCCAGGGAAGCTATCCATCGGTACTATGAGGACAAGGGGGAGGATGGATTCACTAGACGAGTCCAAATATGGAGTGTGATTGATGAGCGATGGAACAATACACTCCATTTTCTGATTCATGCCGCAGGGCTCTACTTCAACACTGCGTACTATTATGCACGTGGTTTTAGATTTGATGCTGAGGTTATGGATGGATTTTTCCAATGTTTTCAGAGGACGGTATTGACTCCTGTTGAACACTCAGAGATTTCCAAACAAATGGAGATATATAAGCTAGCTGCTGGGACATTGGTTATGATATGGTTGTCCAAGACAAGACCATTAGGATGCCAGGTAAGATTCAAGTACAATTTGTTTCAAAATTTCAAATTTCATTGTCTTTCCTTTCTATCTATTTGTTACTTGATGTAAATATAATTTGTTGTCTTTCCTTTTTGTTTATTCTTTGTAGATTTTTGGTGGACAAACTATGGTAGAAGAGTCCTAGAGTTACAAAAACTTGCCATTTGGGTGATTAGCCAAACTTGCAGCTCTTCAGGGTGTGAGTGCATTTGGAGTGTCTTTGAAAAAATACACTCCAAGAAGTGCAACAAGTTAGAAATGTTCAAATTAAAATTTTGATTTTTTATAATTTCATTAATTTTAATTTACGCCCATGGGCCATCATCCTCTAATTATAAAATGACCCTCACACAGGTTAAATGTCCACCACCTTAATGACATGGTCTATGTCTACTACAATCTCAGGTTATGGGTGAAGAAGATTGACAAAACACTTGACATGGATGCCATTTCATTGGATGCGATTGACAAAACAAGTTTGTGGAGGGTGGAGATTGAAAGGCACATCATGGAGGAGTTACTTAGTGGTTGGAACATGATGCCAATGTGTTGGAGGAGGTGGAGGAATCACAGGAGTATGTTCCACTTCCAGTAGAGACACATTTGGAGGAGATTGAGAGTGCGTTGTAGCCACCACCTCCATTGAGACAAGCAACTAGGGGAAGAGAATGAAGACATCCCACTTCAGCTTCCACCTTAACCCCAACACCTTCCACTTTAGCCCTATCAATTGGACCTTCCTCAAGTTCAGCCTCAACATGTCCAACTACTGCTTCTAGAGGAAGAGAGTTGACCTTTGCCCATAAAAGGGGCAGAGGAAATCGTTAATTCCTTAGTGCATTATCCTTATAATATCTAGAGATACATTTATTTTGTTTTGATGTGATATTGTATCATCTTGTTAGGACTTAAGACTTGGGACATATATCATATTTTAGTATCGATGTGTGATGTTGTTAGAATATAGGAGATGGTGTGCTCGTTTTACCATTGACGATACCCTCGTCACCCAACCACAGGCTGAAGCCTCCCTCCGAGCACCTTAACCTTGACCTGAGAATTCCTCTGGAAGCAAACCCTAGGCTAGATAGCCAAACAAAGAGCAGCGCATCTCTCCCCAAGGATAACGCATCAC
>JASDQU011377025.1:6053-24205 GCA_032191745.1 Picea mariana
CATAAACAACCTGGAAAGGAGTGAAACCAGTGCTTACCTTGGCGGTAGTTCAATCTACCCAAAGGGCGTAAGTGAGGAGAGTGTGCCATTGACAAGGATTATCTTCGATGAGCCTTTTAATGATTCTTACCATATTTTTGTTGGTAGACTCAGCCTGCCTATTTCCTTGGGGATAATAAGCTGATGAGGTGAAATGTTTAACCCCCAACTTAGCTAAAAATTGGGTCAACTTAGCAGAAATAAAAGCGGGACCATTGTCTGTAATAATTTCCATTGGAAGACCAAATCTGGAAAAGATGTTATTTTCAAGGAAATAAATTACCCGATCGTCTGTTGAATGCTTAAGTGGGACAACTGCAACCCATTTTGTAAAATAGTCTGTGGCTGTCAAAATAAAAACTTGTCATGTTGAAGATGGAGGATTAATAGGACCAATAAAATCCAATCCCCACTTTGCGAGGACAGGTTGTAATGGCATGGCTGAAAGGCGTTCTTTCCCAGCAAAATTTTGGCACTTGTCACAAGATCTTGAAAAAATGTAAGAGTCACGAAAGATTGAAGGCCAATAATATCCTTTTCTAATAATCTTGAAAGCAGTGGTTTTAGCAGAAAAATGGCCACCTGCATGAATGAACGAATTTGAATAACCATGAGATTCTTTTAACAGTTTGTATGTGTCCTCGTTTGTTTACACAGTGAAGCAACACACCATCATCATATCTTTGAAACAATAAGTCTCCTATAATGACGTATCTTGCAGATTCAAGACAAAGCCTTCTCCTTTGATGAGTGTCTAAGTTGTCTAGACATATTTGGTTTTGTAAATAGTAAATTAAATTCTTATACCAGGGATGTTCAGACACTGAGAGTATTTGGTTATTGTTGGTTATCAATTCCCTTCTCGGGTTATCTAAATTATTGACCCAGGGTTCATGTCATTCAGGGTTCCAACAAAGCCTCTAAAACTATCGGCCCTCCTAGTAAACCAGAAGGAAACACAACACCCAGAAGGCACTGTGCAATCTCACCCAAGATAGCTTTAACTGGGTGGCTGTGAGACTCATATGTTCACAGCCTAGGACAGAGTAGGGGACAGGGGTTTCTTGATTAACGCCAGATACCATGAGCTGTAAGGGAAACTACTTATTCCTTGGAGTCGCATACGTATATCCCACAGTGTAATTTAAGCAAAGTATAACCAGATTCATAACAATGTATTAACTCATTCATCAAGCTTAAGCCATAATTATTGAAAGAAAGAAGAGATATGCATACATTCAACATATTAAACGAGTATTATTGTGGTTCACCCCTTTCCTGGGCTACGTCCACAAATATTTGGCTCCTAGCTCTTTTATAATGGCAGTTCTGCATTCCTGGTGCCACGCGCTTACAATTATCCACAAAACTGGGTAAGATCTATGTGAGATGAACCAGATCACACTAGGCTCCACAACCTGCGATATAATCCTCAGATATACCTTCCCCCATATCTCCTTATCTCAATAGCTTACAAAATCGGTTCATACAGCTAAAACCATTACATATCGCCTACGCTCATGCGTAGTTACAGTCTCCAAACATGAACTCAACAACCTAACTCTTGACTCTTGACTCTCAACAAATACAATATCATTCATCCACACAAAAATAAAAAACAACAACCACTATATGATACTTTTGTATCTATATTTATACATTTTGGGCTCTTTGTCCATTTATAGAATATTATCAAAACCATAACCCTTCTTATGTTAGGTCTTTCTCCCATGTGTGTTGTTCTTCCTCCAGCTGTCACTTTCCTTTGTGCACGCTTTCTTGCATGCGTGCATGCTGTTCTTTTGCCAGTTGTTACTTCATTTTTCTGCATGCTTTCTTTCCCATGATCGTTCTTCTATCCCCTTCGGCCTGGTGCCAACATGCCCCCAACACTGACATGTGACTCATCCCAAGTCACCTAATTTATCTGTGCTTCCTTGATATCCTTGGTGATCGTTTGGAACTGTTTCTGCAACTCTGTTGCTTTTGTCAGTTCCTGTGCGGTTTTCTCCTTAATGGTGTCAACTTTCTGAGCTGCCACTTCCTCGCTTATCAGTCCTGTGCATTCTAGCTGAGTTTGTGTTGTTTGGTTTCTGGCTTCTTCTACTTGCGCAAGTACTTCTTCTACCCATTCCTACAATGGTTTTATTTGAGCATGATGCTCCTGTTTCTGTGTTTTCACAGCGATAAGTTTTGCCTATATCTTCTTCAACTCTTGCGTTCCCTTGAATCGTTTCGAAATTGGTATGGTCTTCTGTCACTCCTTGAGTTCTTGGATTGTTGCGTTGATCCTCTCCTCCTCCTTGTCCCAGTGTTGGACTTGTGGATCCTCTTCCATCCTTGTCCAAAGTTGCGTTTCTTTATCCAGCAAGTCATCTGCTGTACTAACCTATTTTTCTAGCTCCTGCAGTTGCATTGCTGCTTCCTACTTCTGTTGCTCCTTCACTACTGGTGGAGTTGTCGGTCTAATCTATCCACGGAGAGTCTCGATCTCCTTCTGATACTAATCAATTTCCTGCGCAATCTGGTCGATCTTTTTTGTAGTTGGGAGTTCATTTCCTTGCACAGTAGTTGGAAGTTTCCCAAAAATTTCTTCCACTTTGCGTTCCAGCTTGTTTCTGCATTCTTTCTCCTCCTAAGTTTCAGATTTGGCCTATGCACAAACTGTTTCCAACACTTCCCGCTTCTTTGTTTCTCATTGTAGCTTGACTAAATTTTTATGTGCTCGCGATTGCATCTTGTGGTCGACGCTAACCTGTAGTTTGTATAATGCTTTTGATGGCATCCGTGTCAGGACCAATTGGATATGATCCAAATCCTTCAATGGTGTCTCTCCCACAATTTCATCCATTCTCAGCATGCTAGGCTTTATATATACCATGGAATGTGCATGTGGTATCGGAAGAACTGGGTCACATTCTTCTACCTCCACCCTTTCTATGGTCTGTGTGGTCGATGGCTCTATGCCTCTACTGCTACTCCTGATCTGGGCTTCTCTAAATTTCTTAAGGATCCATCCCATTTCTGTTAGTTCCTTCTGCATTTTATCCCTGTGGTGCGCGACATGATCGAAATCTTCTGCAAGGCAGTCTTGGACCATCCTGACAATCATCTCTCCATCATCCTCCGTTATTGTGTAGTCTGGTGGTGGTCATTGTGCCTTCATTTTCTTGCACACACCTGCATCCCGCACCACTGGTCTCTTAGTTCCCCCTCATTCCTGTGTGATGGAGTCCGATGCAGTTTCCTATGCTCCCTCAGCTAGTTTCCTCTATCCCTTGGTCGACTGGGTGGTTTCTGTCCTCCCCTTCTGGGTACTTGGCTGCTCTGAGCCATCGTCTGCCAGAGTCGACTTGGTTTGGACCGTTCTTCATTTCTTAGGTACTGGGATTTGTGGAGGCTGTGTTTCCACCTGCGCAGCCCCTAATTCTACTGTTTGTCCCGTTACTCTTCTAGGTATGGTTGGAATCCTCCATTCGTCAGGCCATTCACCGATGACCATGTCGATATATCCCTCGGTGACACAGTAGCGTATCTTTAGCCACTGTTTATCCCTTCGTATATTGGCCTCTGCCAAAGTGTGGTATCTTCAACAATCCTAGAATTCCTGTTCTGTCCAGTCCAGCTGCCCACTGGTGTGGCTGAGTGATGGTTTCTCCGAGTTGGTTCACGACTATTTTCTGCATAAAGACTTGTGGTGCAAACTCTAGATATTTGGTTTCATCTGCTACGTCATGGTCAGAATACTTGAGCTTTCCGACGTGACCTAATAGTTGTGGGTCCACCTGTACTCCTTCTGGTATGCGAGGTAGCACAATCTTTGCAGCTGATTTCTTTCGAGGTGATCTCGGTATCTGAATTCTATCCTCCTACTGCAATGGTTGGCTCGAGGTTCCAACAGCTTCTGGTTGCTCCTTCGCCATCCATTCTACCCAAGCCGTGGCCATTTCACCAGTCAACTTGACTGAAAAAAATATGGGATGGGTATTTGTGGAATGTCTGGTTGCACTTATTCTTTCGGGTTTTGTGCGCTTCCATTAGCTCCTACAACTGCTTCGGCATTTTCTGGTGGTATTTCCTAGTGGGTTTCTTCTTCTTTGTTCTGAAGCTCATGCACCACTACTGGTGTATCCTGTTCCATGGCTTCTGTTTGTGGTTGCGGAATTTCCTCTAGTATTGGTGTGGGATCTACTAGAATTTCCTTTGGCGACGGGATTTTGTTAATATCGACGATCTCCGGTGGCTACTGTTCGTTTTCTTCTAGTGGTCCTCGTGACCTCGTCTGAACCCTGGTTGATCTGGCTGTCTGGCCTAGTTCTGTGAGCTTCAATGGTGCCATAATGGTGTCTATCGAATGTTTGCTAGGTTCGAATGGCTTCAGTGAGCTCTGTGGTTTCACTCTGTTCGTTCTTGCTACTGTTGCTCTTTTTCTGTTCTCCTTCCACGAATAGACTAACTGCTTCTGTGCTCATGTGTTGTATGGGTTCGTCATGAAGCTTGTCAGGGACGATTCCTCCATCATGCGATTAATACACCATAACCGTGGGTTCAATGCATCTGCAATGGTTTCATACTTTCCATTACGCCTCCTCTATCGTCTCCAGTTGGCACACTTAATGTGAGATCCCATCCATCCTTGCCTTTCATTAACTCTCCCTCATGTTGTCCTGTTAGCCTTCTTTTGCTATCTTTCCTTTTCTCGCTTGTTTCCTTTTTCGATATGGTTGTTACCGTTTCCCTCGTTTTTTTTTTTTTTACTGTGCGGTGGGTGGTCGACTGTCCTTGTATAGCTTCAGCCAGCTTCCATTGATCATTCCTCTGGGGTCTACGCCTACTAGATCTTGTAACTGTACAACTCCTCCATCCGTGACATATTTTACCTCGTATGGTCCTAGCCAATGCATTCTGAGCTTTCCTGGATGCTACAATGATTTACTGTCGTAGAGTAATACTAGATCTCCTTCCTTGAACGTCTTCCTCTTAATGTGGTGGTCGTGCCAAGATTTGTCTCTGGCTTTCTGTACTTCTTGGTGGAATTCTACCAAGATTCTGTCTTCCTCCATCGAAAGTAACTGATTCAGTCTTTCCTGTACTGCGCCTTGTTATGTCATTTGTGTAATAGCTGCTACACGTAGGCTGGGTATTAAGAATTCTAAGGGCACTAGTGCTTCTTGACCATAAACTAGTTTGAATGGTGTGTGGCCAGTCAACTTTTTTCATGTGGTTTTATACGCCCATAGTACTACTGGTACCTTGAGATCCCAATCGTCCCTGTTGACATTACATATCTTTGTCAAGGTGTTCTATAGAATTTTGTTGAAGGCTTCTACCATGCCATTTGCCTGTGGATGATATGGTGTGATTTTTTGGTGATGAACTTCAAACTCTTCGAGCATTTCCTAGATGGTGCTGTTTATGAAGTGCGTTCCTTGGTCGCTCATCAAAATTCTTGGACACCCAAATCTAGTAATTACCTATTCAAACAAAAAGTGTGAAACTGTCTCTGTGCTGCAATATTTTACTGGTTCGGCTTCTGCCCATCTTGTTAGGTATTCCGTCGCGGTGATAATATATCTCACCCCCTTTCTTTTGTCTGGTGGGTTAATGGGTCCCATGAAGTTTATCGCCCATTTGTCGAATGACTGAAGTGTCACTTGCGGTCGTAGTGGCATCTAGTCCCTTTTGTTGGGTTTGCCTACCCTTTGACAGACATCACATTGCTGACATTATTCTTTTGAGTCTCTGTGGATCATTGGCCACCATAATCCTGCATGTAGTACCTTTTGCGCGGTAGCTTTTCCTGCATAATGCCCTCTTGCTATTCCCTCTTGGGCTTCTACTAAAATTCTTGGTCGTTCATGGTCTAGTACGTATCTTCGTAAGATGCTATCTGCGCCCATCTTGTATAGATTTCCTGTGATCAATTGATAGTTGGCTATGCGGACTACCAGGTTCTTCTTCTGCACGATGGTATATCCTTGCAGTGTAGTACTTGTGCTCAAGTACTGGATGATCTTTGTGAATTAATCGTCAACAATCTATACTGATAATAGTTGTACATATGAAAAGTTGTCTTCTAAATTCATTGGTTCCTCTCCATTTGTGACCCTCGATAGGTGGTCCGGTCCTGCATTTAGTTTTCCTGGTTTAACTATTACCTCAAAGTCAAATTCTTGGAATAGCAATAACCATCGACAGATTCTCCCCCCCAACACTGGCTTGTTGAATAGGTATTTCAGGGTTGAGTGATCTGTAAACATCTTAAAGTGTTTTCCTAATTGGTAATGTCTGTATTTCTGTAGTGCATAAACCATATCTAGGTCTTCTCTTTCTATCGTGTTATAATTCTGTTCTGAATCTGATAATTTTCTGCTTGCAAACACTATCAAGTGATCCAAGTCTCCTACTCTTGGTTGCGCCAAGATAGCTCCAAGTGCTATCGCTGATGCATCTACATGTACATGGAATGTCTTCTCCTAATCTGGAAATACCAATATTGGTGTGGTGACCATCTTTTCCTTCAGGGTATTCAGACCGTGTTGGCACTCATCGTTCCATTGATACTTTGTATCCTTCCTTAACAGTTTTTCCATTGGCACTGTAATCTGCGCATAGCCTTTGATGAATTTCCTGTAATATCCCGTATGTCCTAGCGTTTCTCTTAGTTGGCAGACTATTTTTGGTGCTGATAGATTAACAATGACTGTGATTTTGGCCGAATCCACTAGCAAGCCCTGGTTGCATATTATGTGTCCCAATAGTATCCCAAATGGTGTTCCAAATATGCATTTCTTGATATCCAGTGATATCTGACACTATCTGCATTGTTCTAGCATCAGTCGTAAAACTTCCACATGGTTTTTCAATAGGCTATAGACCATCCAATCATCTAGGTATACTTCGAGAAATTGGTGGATGAATTCCTTAAATGATGCGATGACCACTTTAGAAAATATCGTAGGTGCATTCTTCAGTCCGAATGACATGACTGTGTACTGGTAAGATCCCCATTCTGTCATGAATGTGGTCTTGTGTCTATCCTCCTGTGCTATCTTAATCTGATGATATCCTGAGAATCCATCGGTGAATGAGTAGGCTTCGTTGGCTCCTACGTTCTCGAGTAGTTCATCCGTGAACGGTGTGGGGAATGGGTCGTGGAGACATGCATCGTTCAACTTCCTCAAGTCGACACATATCCTGATCCCTCTTCCTTGTTTCTTGTCCTGTACTACCATCAGGATTATCCATTCTAATTCTTCAACTGGTTCGATGATGTCGGCCTCAAGCATCCTGTCGATCTTGTCTTTAACTTTCTGTTTATATATGAGATTCAATATATATGGTCATTGTTTAATGGGTCTCACTTCAGGTCTGAGGGGTATCTTCATTTATCCTAATTCTCCGACTATGCCTTTCATCTGTGTAAAGGTTGTGGGAAAAAGGTCATTGTATTCACACAACAATTCTATGATACTTTCTAGTGTCTGTTCGTCCCAATAATCTCCAATGTTGACCATTTTGGGCTGCTTGACAGTCCCTATGTTAACCTTATTTATCTTGATTGGCACAGAGATGACCTTTGACTCTAAGGGTGGTCCTTGGTCCTTCCACATCTCTCTCACCTTCAACTTCTTCAATCTGAATATCGTGCGGATCATCTTCCTCTGTTGCTTCCTCCTGTACATGGTAGCATGACAGTAAATCCTTGACTATCTGCTTATTTCACTGTTGTACCTCTATGATAGCTTCTACTTCCAGTTCTTCAATGAATATGACGTTTCTGATCCATTTCAGGGCCGCGTCCATGTTGGGGTTCTCATGCTCGAATGAGAAAGTGACTGTAAAGTTATGTTGGAGTGTCATCCATGTCTTGGTTTCTTTACGCATTTCCTGGTCCATATACCAATTCACTGGTATTCCCTCTAAAGTATGAATGAAGTGGTGAAACCATTCCTCTGGTGGTGTCATTTTCCACAACGTTTTACACTCCTAGTCCGTCATATTTCCGTTGTTTGTTATATGTCTGTTCTGCGCCAAACCTTATGTGCAGTAATCACTTACATGGGTACCAATCTATGATAGTCTCTTTGTGTGCACCCCACCATCTTGTGGGTGTAGCCTTTAATGATAAATCCAGTGCTACCAATCTCTGGTTTTCTAATACTTCATCTTCATATTGTGTCAAGAAAATTCCCAAATCATTTATCTCATGAAAACTGGGTGGTTCTATTATTTATGTGCCAATCCACTGTACTGTGCAGTCTATTCTGGCACACCTTCTCATGGATACTTCATGTAGTCTTTGATGCCAGTTTTCTAACCCGGTGTCTGAGTCTGTTGTACATGAAGTAATGCTCTGCCAACTGAGTACCCCATCTACAGTTGGGTTTATGTAGTTCGCATCGCACACAGTTGTTCTATACAACTGGATGATCTCTTCTAAATCCAGACAGGTGGGTTGTATGAACCTCTCACCTTCTAATGGGTCGAGCGGGGCTATGACCCTATAGTCCCCTGACTCAAATGTCATTTTTCTGGTTTTTAAGTTGATTATGGCCTGGTTATCGAACGCCCAATCCAAAGCAAGTAGCACCGGGTAAGGTGTGGTGCCGTCTACTATTTCGATGACTTCAAAGTCTGCCTTAGTGTGCAGACCATCTAGATCTACTGTCACTCCTTTCAGTCTACCTAATGGTAGGATTGTATGTTGGTTTTCTAGATTTAATTGAATAGTTGAGTATCCCAGCGTAGGTTCTCCCATGCATTTCCATGTAGCTTTTGGTAGTACATTCACTTCGGATCCTAAATCTAGTATAATATCTCCCATATTGAAATCCCAATGTTAGCATTTAGTCTAAATTCCCTAATTTTTCTTCTTCTTGTGTGTAGGTGGTTGACAATTTTCAATTCTAGCTTCTGTTCCGTCTCACTGCTACATTTTTCTAGGATATTTTGTAATATTTTGATAGATGAAGGATCACTTAATATTTTGATGCAAGATTGAAAAAATTCTTTGATAGTACTTACTTGTTCCTTGGGTTGTATTCTATTGGTATGGTCTAGTGATGGCGGCATTTCATATTCCAGAGCTTCCTTGCTCTGTTGTGCATTCAACGCAACGTTCTCCTTCTGGAATTCTTATCGGGCTTCTATAAAAATCTCCTTCTCCTTATGTGCGTCAAACTGCTTCTTGGGGTCAGTGTTCTTCTTTACCCATTGGTTCTGCGCTGGTTCCTGTTGAACTGCGTCATTTCCTATTTTTGTTCCTCCTCGAGTGACTATGTTGATGTTCCGTCCGTCATCCCTTGCTTCAGCTGAAATCCACTGAACATTCTGGTTGTTTTGATTCCTTTTTTCCTGGATATTTACAAGTAATGTCAGACATTCCTCCGTATCATGGTATGATGCGCGACAATACATACCAGTCGCTAGTGGCAGTGGGCACTCCCGTGCATAATGTCCTGGTTGTTGGCAATTGTTACATGTGACTGGTCCTTTACCGCGTCCGAAACCTCCTCTTGCTCGTCCTGCTCCTCTATATGCTGCGCGATCACCTCACAACGTGTGATACTGTGGTCCTTGATTATATTGCGTGGTATTGTACTGGGGCTGTGCTGGGTTGTATGATGGCTGCACGTTATTGTAAGGTTAGGATGTAGTATTATACTGCTGCTGCATAGTGTTGTATGGTGCTGGGGCTTGAGTGAACTGTGGTGCTGCTTGCCCAGTCATCATTTCTGCCTGTACCCTGTATGCGTCTGATGTTCTTTCCCGCATCAGCTCCGTAGTTCTACAATCTTTGTCGTCATGGATGAATGACTTGCAAAAGGTGCAATATGATTTCTTTGGAACTGTTTGGTATTTCTACATCATCATGCAGTGGTAAGGGCCGTGACCCAGTTTCTTGCATATTTCGCACCATAATCCTCCTTGTGGTAGTGGGTTTGGCATCCCTGTCTCCATATACTGTGCAAATGTCGGCAATTCATTCTTATGGTGTCCTTTCGTCCTGCAAGTAGTGCACCAAACAACTTCTCGTTTGTCCTTGTTCTTATTCTGGTTCAACTGAAATGTTAAGTTATTCAGATCCTCCTTCAGTTCTTCGATAACCGGGTCTGTATGCTGGTACTGATTCTCTTCCAATTGCAAGGCTGCCTGTAGAGCCTCTACCTGCGTTTGAAACTTCTATTGTCATAATGGATATTTTAAGTGTGGGAGTAGTGAGTTGACAAACAGGTGCCGGTGTTGCATATCGATCATAAGGTATTTTAACTTTCCTTTTAATCACTTGAATCTTTGGTCAATCTCCCATACCGATTCTCCTGGTTTCTATCTTATTTCAATCATCTCATTCATGTATTTATCTTCTGAGCTCGGCTTCTGGAACTCATTTATCAATAGTTTCTTAATGTCATCTAGTGTCCTTGTCATTCCAGAAACACTATTTGTGTCTAGATTCATGTACCAGTCTAGTGCTTGATCTCTTAGTGTAATCGCTAGCTGCGCGAGTTTGGTGTCTTCATCAGTGATCTTCTTTGCTTCCCAGATATTTGCGCAAATGAAAATATTCTTCTTAGGGTCTTCTACCGCTTCCCCTTGAAACTCTGGCAATCTGATAGTAGGATCGTGTACTGCCATTCCAAATACTGAGCTACTCCCTCCTCCGTGCGGTGTAGATACTTGACTAAGGTTGCCTGAACTGGCTCCTCCAGTTGTTTCCCTTTGTGTAGATGTACTTCCTGCTGTCGGACTTCCTCCGAACTTTGGTTGTCTAAACGGTGGTGTTCTCTTTGGTGTATTGGTCACACATGGGTTTATGGGTTCCACACTGACATTAACATTGAAGGGATGGCTGTCTTCTCCTGCTGTTCTTGGGCCTCTTGTTTTCCTCTCATATGCAACACGTAGGATTTCCTCAATCTGCTCCATAGATCATAGATCCTCTACCTCTTCCTCATCGCTGGCCAAGCCCTCCCTCTCGGCTACGACTCTCTTCTTGGTATTCACCTTATATTGGTAGGGTGCTCCACTATGCATCATTCCCGATGACACCAAGATCCACTTGATTTGGTCGTCATCCATCAAGATCGGGTCCAAGGGTTCCTCTTCTTTCTTCTCTTTATCCTGCCCTCCTTCCATTCCTCCTCTCTCTGTTAGTGCTTCCCCATGCACACATGGAAGTCTAGCTTTCTGATTCCATTGTCATTACACCTTTGTTATATAGCAGTATCTTGATAGAAGTATATAGTGATCGAATGTACCTTCCTCTGGGTCCTCGCAGGAACTCTTGCTCGGCTGTGCTGTATGACTTTGTTGTGTCTACCATAAATTTTATGATAAATCCTACCACAATACTGTCAAGCCAAAAGTCGACTGCGCGGGTGAATTTATTGTTCACCTGCTGCAGCTGCTAGATCTGTACTGGAGTCCAATCTAGATGCCGAATCCGGTTCATTGCATGGTTATCCTTTAACCTTAATATCCACTCCTGTAGTAGATGTGGAAAATCACAGAAAAAGACTTCGTGTAAATCGGTAAATACGTATTTATCCAGGTATTTACGCGGTGTGATCCTGGGGTTTCTATTGTCTTTCTATGCAAACTCTAGCTCTTTAGTTCTCAACCAGCCCTCGATTTCTTCTCTCGTGGGGTTCCAAGGTCTCAACATCCCCTTCTAACGACTCATTGCTTTTCTATTCCACTCCTTCGGTTCTTATTCATTCCATCTCATCTACTCAGTCCTTTCTTGTTCCTCTTAACACAACAACAGAACCATTTGTTGGTTATCAATTCCCTTCTCGGGTTATCTAAATTATTGAACCAGGGTTCATGTCATTCGAGGTTCCAACAAAGCCTCTAAAACTATTGTTCCTCATGGTAAACCAAAAGGCAACACAACACCCGGAAGGTGCTGTGCAGTCTCACCCGAGATAGATTTAAATGGGTGGCTATGAGACTCAAGTGTTCACAGCCTAGGACAGAGTAGGGGACAAGGATTTCTTGATTAACACCAGATACCATGAGCTGTAAGGGAAACTACTTATTCCTTGGAGTCGCATACGTATATCCCACAGTGTAATTTAAGCAAAGTATAACCATATTCATAACAATGTATTAACTCATTCATAAATCTTAACCCATAATTGCTGAAACAAAGAAGAGACATGCATACATTCAACATATTAAATGAGTATTATCATGGTTCACCCCCCTCCTGGGTTACGTCCACAAAGATTTGGCTCTTGGCTCTTTTATTATGGAAGTTTTGCATTCCTGGCACCATGCACTTACAATTATCCACAAAACTGGGTAAGATCTATGTGAGGCGAACCAGATCGCACCAGGCTCCACAGCCTGTGGTCTAATCCTCAGATCTACATTCCCTCATATCTCCTTTGCTCAACAGCTTACAAAATTGGTTCATACAGCTAAAACCATTACATATCGCCTATGCTCATGTGTAGTTACAATCTCCAAAACTGAACTCGACAACCTAACTCTCGACTCTCGACTCTCAACAAATACAATATCATTTGTCCACACAAAAATAAAAAACAACAACCACTATATGATACTTTCGTATCTATATTTATACATTTCGGGCTCCTCAACCATTTACAGAATATTATCAAAACCCTAACCCTTCTTACGTTAGGTCTTTCTCCCATGTGTGTTATTCTTCCTCCAGCTATTGCTTTCCTTTGTGCACGCTTTCTTTCATGCGCGCGTGCTGTTTTTTTGCCAGTTGTTACTTTAGTTTTCTGCACGCTTTCTTTCCCATGATCGATGTTCTTTCCTCTTCGTCCTGGTGCCAACAGTTATCAATGTAAAAAAGAGCTAATAGGGAACTATCCTCTTCATCCGTTTCTTCACTATTCTCCACATGCTGAGCTAAGTGAAGGGCTAAGTCACATCCCTTGATAGTGGTAGAAGTCATGATATTCAAATCATGCTCCTGGATCTTGGCAAGCCAATGTGAAAGATTCCCTGAAAGATAAGTCTGTGAGAGAAAAAACTTGACAACAGGTAAAGGGACTTTTACCAATGTATGCTTACCTGAGATGAAGTGGCGAAACTTCTCAACATCTTTAACAAGAGCGAAGGCATGTTTCTCAATAAAAGAATATTTAAATTCATCATCAAACAATCTTTGAGTCATGCAAGCCACTGGTTTTTCATTACCTTGGTCATCATTTTTCATGAGGACAACAAAAAATGCTTCCTCGGTGGCATTAATATATATTGTTAATTCCTTCTTAAAATCTGGCTTCGCCAAAACCGGTGCAGAGATGATTGCTCTCTTGATTCCTACAAAAGCATTTTTGACATCATCTGTCCAAGAAAAAGAACGATCTTGCTTAAGAAAATTATGAATTGGTTTTACCATCACAACAAAATCGGGAACAAATCTACAAACGAAGTTAATAACCCCCATAAAATCTTGGACCTCCTTCTTGGAAGTGGGTGTAGGAAGATTAAGGATGGCAACAATCCTCTTAGGATCAATGCTTATTCCTGAATCAGAGACAATGTGTCCAAGGAGCTTTCCCTCAATAATGCCAAAAATGGACTTAGAAGGATTTAAAGAGATGCCAAATTTCCTACATCGCATGAGAACCCTTTTTAGATGACCAAAATGATTTGATTAGATTTTAGAGTACACCGTTAAGTCATCAAGATAGATTGGAATGATCTTACCGATCAAATCGTCAAAATCTATTTGCATAGGTCTTTGAAAAGTGGCACCTACATTAGATAAGCCAAAAGGCATATGTTCATAAGCAAAGGTACCCCAATGAGTAATAAAGGTGGTTTTATATTTATCTTCCCTTTTTACCTTGATTTGATTGTAACAGGAAAAACCGTCAAGTAAGGACATCATTTGTGACCTTGCAACCTACTGCAAAATCATTTCCATGTTAGGGAGAGGAAAGTGATATTTTATACTAGCTCGATTTAATGCATGAAAATCAACATAGAATATGATCTAACTAGTTGTTTTCTGAGCAGGAACCAAATTTGAAACCCATTCAGAATACTTGATTGGAAAGATTTTCCCAGCTTTCAAGAGTTTTTTCAACTCCTTTCAAATGGTTTCTTCCAATGTAGGGTTGATAGGTCTTTGTTTTTTCCAAACTAGTTTTATGCCTTTCTTAATGGGGATAGCATGTTGTATAAGACCAAGATCAAAACCACGAAGATGCTCATAAGACCAAGAAAAAACATTTTGAAATTCACCAAGTAGCTTGACAAACTTCATTTTCTCTTCATCAAAACATTGGGCAATTATTTTAACATTAATTGGGGACTCGAGTGTCCCAATGTTCAAGGAGATGGTTTTACCCACCTTCCTTTTTGACTCCTCTTCTTCCCGTTTCTCTTTATTTCCTACATCACTCTATGAAAAAAAACTCTCTAGAGGAGTCAAGCCTTTAGGAATCTTGTTATCCTCTATGGATATGATTTCCTTGGGCTTATAGGGTTCATTTTGAAGGAAAGAACAGATGCTCTCATTTCTAGGGAAAACCTACCAAGATTCTATATTGTCAGGAATATGTGGAAGATATAGAGATTGAAAAGTAAAATCAGGTCTATGTGGCATAATTTTCCGTTTAGGAGAGGCTGCAAAAACAACTAACCGATCATCCATTGAGTTCAATTCTCTCTTAACATGAGTGATGCTGAAAGATAATAGGTTTGAAATAAGTTCCCAAACATATTGGGTATTTCGTTTCATCAACTTGTTGCTAGGAGAGTAAATCTTATGTACAAGGTTCATAACAAGCTCATAATCCCCAAAAACTGAAAGGTGACCACAACCAAGATTATAAGCGTTTTCAATGCCTAATAATAAGGCTTCGAATTCAGTGACATTGTTTGTGCAAGAAAACTCCAACCTGTAAGAAAAATTATGAATCTTTCCAAGAGGAGAGTATAAGATTATGGTAGCTCCGTTACCTTCACTAGAGCATGAACATAAATATAAAAAGGGGTATTTTTTACAGGGTATCTAAAGTTATGTACACCTAATTTATTTATAGACGAATCCTATTCATTCACCTCCTTAGAGAGGTTGGCTACAATGAAAGCCTTTCCTTCCATGAATTGTTTTAGATGCCTCTATTGTTCAGGGACGACAACCATTTCTAAGAGGGTGGCATCTGCTTTGATGTTGGCCAATTGATTAAGAATATTGTATTTGGAAGAGGGGAGAGGGGAGAGGAACCTTAGGAACATGAACCATAGCAGCTGGTGATGAAGAGCTTGGGATAGAAGAATTGCGGGGAGGATCATATTTGCCTTTGGGAGCGTAGGATTTGTTCCTAGTATTGATGATCATGAAATCCTCTGGCTCTGCAAAATCTAGGACAACGATGGTAGTTTCTGGTATTTTACCAAAGATCTTATCTCTGACACTCTTCCTTACCTCACATGTGGCTTCCTTGTGGTGTTCCTTGCAAAATTTACACCAACTTTGAGGCAATATAGCCTTGGGCTGAAAATCATTTTCAATTGGGTTTCTAAAGGGGGGTGCCGAAGAGGATGAATCTCCAGGGGTTAGAGGGGAGACATTTCCCTTTCTCTCATATGCTATCATACAATTATTCATATCTTGTACTAGTTGTAAGAGGGCGGACATGTCTGTCTATTTAACCGATTCTCTTTGGGGAAGACCTATTCTTTCGAGATGTTCTTCATACTCTAAACAAGTATGCAGAGTAGAACCGAGGTTATCAATGGATTTTTCCTTAGGCCTATGACGATAGGGGTAAGGTAATGCATTGTAGTAATGCATGAAAGTGGCCTGGTTCTTAGGTTGAACGAGTTCAGGGATTTGATTGTATAGCTTAGTGAAACACAAGTTGAAGGACTTGATGGTTTCACCATCCTTATAGGCGATATTATTGTACTCCCGTAACTTCTCAGCTGAGATTTTAGATTTCCCTTAGGTGGATCTGAACCAATAGACTAACTCCTCCCAAGTAGACAAAATCTTAGGAGGAAGGTCAAATAAATCGGCCGCAGCCTTTCCTTCCAAGGAATTGACGAATAAGCACAGGCAAGTATCATTGTCATTTTCTCCTATGTTGTGACAAGCATTAGAAAATGCCACCAGGTGTTCGTTTGTAGTGACAGTTTTATTTCCTGAAAACCTAGGGAGATGCTCTTTGAACTTAGGAACTGGACAAGTAGCAGGTGCTAGGTTAAGAGGAGAGGACACATGCCATGGTGTGGTTGTGGCGTCTTCTTCAAACTGAAAAATCCCATACTTTTTAGTGACTTTGGTGGGATTTTTGGTAGATTGGAAAAGGATATGGTGGCTATATAAGCTACCGATAACTGATGAAGCTGAAGACTGAGAGGAGGAAGCACTTCTAGTGCCACTAGAGACACCGCTAGATGGCATCTTATGGATGATAGATGATGGAGACAAAGATGAACTGGAAGAATCAAACAAAGTTCTCCTTAGAGCACTTTGTTGGGTTGACAACACAATGTTCCTTCTTCCTATTTTAGCAATAGGATTAATTTCAGGTGATAAGCCTCTTCTTATTATAGAAACATGAGAGTCTAAGGACATGAAAGTAAGGCCAAAAATGAAGGAACAAGAAGGTTTCTGCTGATTTCTAGGTTGTCTATGTCTATCTTTCCAACGTTCTTGGGCACTAATATCTTGTTCAATTGCTTCCCATGAATGATTAAGCTCAACACAAGTATTGGCAATGTCTAGAATGGTGTTGAACAAATTCAAAGCAATGTTGGTCTGATCTTGAAGACCGAGCTCAATATTGGGTTGCCTTGCAGCAGGCATAGTCATTAAGAAATAAAAAATCAAAGAATCAATATCATAAAAATAGATGTATTCGATGCTAATCAAGAATAAAAATTAACCAGAGAGATATTGAAGATCTCCCCAGTATGGTTGCCAAATAAATGTTGAGGAAAAGATATGAAATGATCTTAAACATTTTTAGATCCTTCTTGGCTAAAGAAGATAGACGGGAATATCACCCTATGTTTATAGCCATCAAAACTGATATCCTAATTCACAAGTATTGTTTACAAGTGCTTAGGTTGTTTCTTTATAATTAAAAGCTTGCTGAAAAAATATATTTTTTATGTAATTTTCTAACATATCAAATGCTGAAATAAATATAGAGACAGAAGTAAAGACACTAAGTCAATAATCAACACATATGAGACATAAAACAATCCTTTATTTCATTCCAATTCATCAAAGAATCGTTCTCTTTACAAAATTTCCTGAGGAAGTTTTGGACCAAAGTCAAACTTAGACATCCCCGATGAAACATACAAAAGGACTTTTGACAGAAAATGAAAAACTGAACTTGAAGAGCTAGATCAGCTTGCCACATATTGCTACCCACTAGACTCCGCACAATAGCCTTTTTCAGTCATGAAAACTAATTCATAAAAAGACAAGCCTACACAGACTATCAAAGATAGATCAACACCTCTGACAAACAAGTGTCTGAATGATGTAATTCAACCTTGAATCTTGCTGTCTACAATAGGACCCTGCTATCATAAAAAATAATTAGGCTTCTAATGAATTAAGGAATGAATGAAAACTGAATTATCTCAACAAAAACTCAAAGAGCAAACCTTAGTATGCTTCTCCTTCTATTCTCCTCTTGTTCCTCCCTTTCCTTTTTCCTTTAAACAAATTAGAATTGGTTGAAGTAGTTGAACTACTTCATTAGTTAAGTTAAGTAAAACTCAACCAAATTTTTAGTTAGGGGGAAAAGTAATAAATCATAATAAGGGTTTTTAAATAAATAATAACTAGTAGGTGGGACCCCTTGTGACTCCCTTTAGTTTTTAACAATCATAACACAACTAGTTAATTAAACAAAACATCCCTCCTTGTGACTCCCATCATCACATTCATATTTGCCAATTTATCTCAATGATATTTGAAATCATTTCCAAAATATATTAATCATATATCCAAAAATAGTATGTTGTCCAAAACTTTAGAAGTCAACTGTTCTCAACAATTAATAAATAAATAAAAACTTAAAATCCATATTTCCCACTCTGAGATGCAATCCTTCCCTTGTTGCTGCTGTCACCTTTTGATCTCTCTG